>JASDQU010108175.1:95915-109693 GCA_032191745.1 Picea mariana | reverse complement strand
CAGAGAAAACAAGTAAGATGTAAGGTGTTTCCCCCCAAACACACAGGGAATATTTAATTGCAAATATCGCAAGGGAAATCAAGGTAAAATGCAGGGTGTTTCCCCCCCAACCACACAAGGCATCTTTGTTTGCAAAATCGCAGAGAAAAATATAAAATCCCTAAGCATAGAAATAAAATGTATGGTTTACCATTCCTAATCAAAATGTAGAGGCAACATCTTTGTGAGGAATCCATTCCATAACAAAATTAAGCAGATATATCTATAAAAGGAAAAAACACCAGGGGAGAACACATTTTTTGGGTGAATGGTCTTTGCAATATGCAGAGATGAATCTAAGGGAAAAACGCCAGGGAGAAATCACACTTGCTAGGAAAATTGTTCAAGAAAAAAAAAATGCAGAGGTAAGTTTGCAAATCACAAGGTTAAAACTGGGAGAAACTATATGCATAGACTTGCTGAGGGTTTCTAGAGATTAATGGTATGGTGAGAGCATAGACATTGGGTAAATATGTAAGCAACGCGTAGATGAAACCATGTTAAATTTCGTGGAGGGAATAAACAAATTTGTTGAGTAAATAAGTAAGCAATCGCAGAGAAACACCATGTTAAATTTTGCTGAGGGAATAAACGAATTCGTTGGGTAATAAGTAAGCAAATCACAAAGAAACACCATGTTAATTTTTGTTGAGGGAATAAACGAACTTGTTGGGTAATAATTAAGCAAATCGCAAATAAACACCACCACTGTATTACAGAGCCATCCCTTCAGTTTCAAAGGAACAATGAAGATAGATTCTCAAACAAAAAGACCAAACGAATGCGTAGAGAATGAGGGTATGGAATTCACCTTTGTTGGGTGAAATTGTGTGCATAAAAACACAAAGGGTTTTCTAAGAGAAGCGTAGGGTAGATGCACCAAGAGCATGGTTATGTTTTTCAGATAAAAATGTAGAGGTTTTATAGTAAAATCGTATATAAAAAGAATATCATATGAACTAAACCTCAATAGATAAAGGCAAATAACAAAAACTGAGATAGCTCCCAGTGATTTATACATCAACTTTTTACTTCAATATGAAACTGATGATATCGGGGTTACAATATACAAAATCATTATATTACCAAGAAGGCATGAGTTTTATAAACATTCATAATCTAGACTCCATTAACATCAATATTCAAAATCTATAAGAGTACAGTGATTCTCTGTTAACACATAAAAATAAATAAAAATTATACAGTACTGTGACCAGAAAATAATGGTATTGGAGTTTCTTGTCTGACCAACAACTAGCGCGTGTCCTTTCCAAGCTTGTACAACATCAATCTACCTTCGACTGCTTTCTAATCATTGAGACTTCACCAGTACCTCCCAACCAATGCTAAGGGTACTCTTCTTCCCCCTTAGCCCCCCGTGCCGCAAAGGGACCATGCACACACAACCAGAATCCTCTAGCTCCCAGCTCACATTGCAAGGTAGAGTCACCATTCTCTCTCAAGCTAGGTATCCCAACTCGCATAAGAAAAACTAGTCAAAATTTCTACAACATAACATTACTCATAACCCATGTGTTTTTCTCTCAACTCAGTGATTTGTTTTATAGAGTTTTCCCACACTTGCACAAATAAATTCACTTTTTAATTAAAAGAATTTAGAATTGTCTCCTCCATACACTTGTCTCCCTTTCCCCAATTTGCACAATTAAATCCACATTTTAATTTAATAAAATTCAATTTCCCTCACCCATCCTAAAAGCGCTCCTAAAATCACTCTTAGTTGTCCCCTTATTCCCTTTATTTCCAATTAATGACTGACGCCTTTCTAAAACTAAGTTGAGTTAAAATAGCAATCTTCTCCTAGTTATACTATTGTTAACTAGACTCTTGATTCCTTTCTGTGTGTACCCATTCCTTTAGTTTTGTTCCATTTTTACCTTAAATTCCAATTTGGTAATTACTTTCACAAATGTGTATTAAATCACTCTTTAGATTTATTTTATTTTCATTGATTTCTTAAATTGATTTATTTCATCCCCTCAATATTTAATTTATAAAATTAGTTTCTAGTATTCTCACTAGCTTAGACTTAGGCTTAGTTAAATTTTATTTGCAAAATATTAGACCCTTAGGGTTTACGAATAATAAATTCATTCTTTAATTCTTTAATTAATTAATTAATTACTTCGAAAGTGCTCGATATTTTACAAGGTTAACATTCGCTCAAATTTTTCTAGACCACCTAGATTCATTGACTCAATTTTTAATTCCACAATGTGCCCTTCAAGACGTACTCCGTGCTCCAAGGGTGTCACTCACCTTTGATTCAATTTTTTAATTACGTGACATTCCCTTCAAGACGCACTCCGTGCTCCAAGGGTGCCACTTGCCTTTGATTCAAATTTTTAATTATGCGACCTTCCCTTCAAGACACACTCCATGCTAGAAGGGTGCCACTCGCCCTTGACTAGTTTTGGTAGTTGTCCAACCCATGGATTTAACAATCCATTCAGGTGACCTTGTGAGAGACTAAATGCTTCTAAGGAATAAGGACCATGCCTTATTGCGCCCCCCTTATAAATCTTCGTGAGCGACTGTCTTAGTTGTCCCTCATAACATCGTGGATCTCTCGAACTAGGTAATCATTAACCGTTAGTTCGAACCACAGTGGGAGTGCTAGTAAGATGTGACAAGGATGCTTCCACACCTCTCCCTCAATATTTGGTTTCTATGCATGGCCCCTTTACTCCTTATGTGAGTCATATTAGCAAGCAATCATCATCCTACATCCATTAATGAAACATTGTCAATGATCCATAACAACATCATATTATAATCGATTATATGTCACATATGCATAAATGAAATACTCAAACCAATACAATCCACTCCTTGACTCAATATGAAGTCCAAGGAGGTCCATTGATGCCATCGACATCCTCAATCTGTCAAGTGTCCTTGTAACATCCCGCTCTGGTGCACTGAGCGAACTTATTCTTTGAGGACACTTACTCGCAAGTGATCCATATTTTTACGCTATTAAAAGATTTGATTTTGATTATGAGGCGTTATGGTTTGATGTCATGTTGTTTTGCTGCATTGACATAGATATGTTCTATTGACTCATTTTTACTGAGTGTGTAGGATTTCATACCTCGAGGATGCAGAGGCATCGATGGAACTCCTTGGACTCCTGATCGAGTTGAGGATTGAACTAATGCGGTTTGATTGTTTTATATGTGATATTAGTGCATCTGATTAGATGATATGATATGGATATGTTTCTGACATGATTCATTGATGATGCAGGCTGGCGATAGTTTTCCGACCAAACTCACATGTGGAGTAGAGGGGTCATGCTCGACTACCAGAGATGTTGAGGGAGAGGTGCAGACAACAACCCTGCCACAACCTACTAGCACTCCCGTCGTGGCTCGAACTGTAGGTTAACGATTACCTAGTTCAAGAGGACCCACGATGTCATGAGGGAAGACTGTGATAGTCACTCACGATGATTCTAAAGGGCGCGCAATAAGGCAGGGGCCTTATTCCTTAGAGGCCCTTAGTCTCCCACAAGATCACCTGGTGGAGTATTGACTCCAGGGGTTTTTGATGTCTACCAAGTTAGTCAAGAGATGAGTGGCACCCTTGGAGCATGTGGTGAGTCCTGAAGGGCATGTCACGCAAGAGAAATGGAAATAGGTGAGTGGCACTCTTGGAGCACGTGGTGCGTCCTGAAGGGCATGTCATGTAAGAGAAACAAAAAGAGGTGAGTGGCACCCTTGGAGCACCTAGTGCATCCTGAAGGGCACATCACGTGGTTAGTTAATAATCGGATAAACCTAGATGGATTTAGGACAATAAAGTGTTAAGGAAGTTTTGAAACCTTTCCCTAAAAACAAATGTCACCCAGCCTAGGAAAATAAGGTCTAGATCTAAATTTTGCTGGTGGTAAAGTTTTACCTATTATATAAAAAAAATAAAAAATAAACATATATAAAAATAAAAAAATAATAAAAATAATAAAAATAATCTTCATTAATCTTGTGACAAGAAGGGGGTAAGCAATTAAAGTGATTTATAAAAATATTTTAGGATAAAACTTAAAAAGGGGAAATGATTTTTTTTTTACTTTATTATGCTAATTAAAATCTAATTCATTAAAAAAAGGGAAAAGGGGAAAAAGGGGTAAGTTTATGCACATGCCTTTTTGAGTTTAATTAAAAAGGGAAAAATGGGAAATCTAAAATAATTAGGAAACTAGGAAAAAAAAAAAGTGAGAACTATAAAAGAAAGGGGAAACACTAGGGAAAAAGCAGTGAGTCCAACTTAGTAAGGTATCTACCATTTAAGAACTTTCTAATTTAAACTGAACTAGCAAATTAATAATGGGGAAAGTCATTAAAACCTGTAAGGGAATTTGGGGACACCTAGGAGCGATTCTAAGAGTGACTCTAGGTGGGTGAGGGAAATAAGGGTAATTAATTAATTAAAGAAATTGGTTTTTGGAGGATTGAAGGGGATGGGTGACACATGTACGAGGATGATTATTATGAATTAAATTAATGAACATTAAATTAAAAGAGATTTTGGGAAATTAACTGAGTTAGAAAATCTATATAAAGGAGGGAGGAGGAGGAAGATGATCTCTTTTGTTGGGCATAACGTTACGTTGTAGAAATCTATACTTGACTGACTTAGCTTGTGGGAGTTGGGATACCTAGATCGGTGAGGAGTGGTATCTCAGCCTTGTGAGGCGAGTTGGGAGCTAGTAGATTCTATGGATAGTGTGTGTGGCCCCTTTGTGGCTCAGGGGGCGAGGGGGAAGACGAGTACTCCTAGCGTTGGCTGGGAGGTACCGGTGAAGTCTCATCGGTCAACAAGTTGGAGTTGTGAGAAGCACGCGGGACATCAACTCAGAGAAGGCGTTTGGGAAACGATACACTTCCTTTATTGCTGCATGGTAGATTTTTAGTATGATATATGTTTTAGTTTTGCATGTTTATTGGGTACGGAAAATGATTGTCTTAGTATTCTAGTTGATGACTGAAATTTTCCCCATAGTTGTTAGCTCGATGTTCATTTTCCCATGGCCTTTGACACCTACATGTATTAATTGTCTTGTGGTTTATTGATTATTATGATTGTTGTTTACTTTTGTCTTCGTCCCTAGGTCATCAGTCCACGCCTGAGCAGTCAACCAGCAGCCTGATCTACGGTCATCGCTTCAGTGTTAATAGACCTATGGATCTCAACGGCCTGCTTTTTTGTGTGTGGATGATGAGCGAAGGATGTTCCTGTCAGTTGTCCACCTCTGTTGTTCTTCCTTGGCTCATTGTTGTCTTGCGCCTTGATGCAATTAATTAGCCCTACAAATTTTGATGTTGGCGAAGTTTTTAACTCTGCGTTTTTATATCTTGCTGGACATTCCCTGCGTTTAATTACCTCTACACTTGATTTACTTGAGGACACTTCAAATTGCGTTTTCCCACTCGAATGACAAGTTATAATTTATTTGTACCACATTTTATGACAGTATATTTTATTGCATGAGGGCGTTTCTTGATATGTCTACAATTTTTGTTATGTATTAATGGACAACATATTGTACACCAACAATTTTGTAATTAATAAACAACAATACCTCGAATCCTCTTCCATTAATAGGTAGCAAGTCTCTACCTTGATTGACAATGAATGCATGCCTCTGCATTAGGATGAAATGATGAATGTGTATTATCTTGAGATGGATTTTGTTTTTACCCTGAGTTAGCATGTTTTTATAGTAGGATGAGTGCATTTTTATCTTGATCAGATGGTTTTTGTTTTACTCCGAGTTCTATATTTTTACCATGATTTACCTGTTAATGTTCCTGGGATTTTATGCCCTTAATGGCAATCCTTGTGTTATTTCAGCTAAATTCAAACAACTAATACCATGGTGTGACAGCGAGGCTTTAACCCTTCGTGACTGTGAAACAATCCTTAGGCCACGTTTCCAATTCCCATCTATTGGCTGTGAACTTTAGCCATTTTAATTGCCTGCGATTTTATCACTTTTTAGATGGTGATTCCACTCCCCGTTTTTTCACTTTTCAATGGTGATTTCGCTCCTTTTTATTATCACTTTTTAATCGAAATTTTACCCTACAACACGTCTGGGCATTTCATTGTTTAGGGTAGCGTTTCCTTCTTCCAGTGATTGGTGAATGTTCACTGTTTTAGACTGTGCTTTACCAGCCATCTGACCATGAAAGGGTTGTGGCATAGAATACGTTCTACCTGCCCAATGGCCACGATTTTGCACACCGCCCAGACTGCGTTTTACCTACCTAACGGACCCCGACTTTGCAAAATGTACCGACTGCGTTTTATCTACCACTGCCACAATTTCCATGTTGTGAATGGCGGAGTTGACCCTGTGATGCTTGCGTTTTAAACCTGTAGATGTTAGTGATGGCTTACCTTGATAGGAAGCGAATCCACCCCTTTATTTGTGCATGATATGAATCTTTAATCACTCCTGAGTTTCTGTGGTAAGTAACTGCATGTCGAATACCTTTATTCATAGTGTTTCCTCTTTTATCACAACGTTCTTTTCTCAATAAATAGCCTTAAATAAATTACTGTATGTAAGGGAATGTTGACACTGGTGTTTTAATGGTTTCACATTTGTTGTTTAGCAGGGAATTTATCCTTGCCAACGTTTCCATATGGGGAGACAAGTCTACGACTCACTTTTCATTTATGTATATGCCTTTCCTTTATTGTATCCTAGGCTACCGTGAAAATCTTTAATGTTGTGACAGTTTAGATGTGGTCATTAATGTCAGTGCTCAACGTCTTAATGTTTATTCACAGCCTGGATTGTGTGACAAGTTGACCATTACGATAGTTGCATCAACATCAGTCTTATTATGAGTAATTGTGTGTTTCCCGCATTTGTATTTGACAGTTACAATAGCTAGATCAACAACATTATTATTATGAGTAATGGTGTAATAATAAGGCAACACGATAGTTTTGGACAACATTTGAGTATTATGAAAGTTATGTTGGCAGTGTTTTATGGACAACAATAGCTGAAACTGTTGTCTAATGATTTACTTTGTTTCTAGGGAAGAACAACCTTACTTAATCTTCTTCTTCGGGAACTTATAATTCAACCCCTTTTATTTAAACGACTTAACTAAATTACCCACTTAAGTAAATGGATCATGGAGATATAGATGTAGATTGTTATAGGAATATTTGTTATTAGTGTTAAAGATGCAAAAGTGTTAGGTTTTTGTTTTGTTTAAACGAGCTAGGATTACCTTTTTTGGGGCAAAAGTGAAATGGTGGGTTAATAGGGCTGTTAGACATAAAGGTTGTAGGCATAATGGTTGATTATATTGCGTAAGCTTGAGGGATGAAATATAATAGATGCATCAACTATAACCCTTAATAGCCTTTATCTAATTGGAATTTATGCGCCTTGTGCCTTAGGTTGAGCTGGAAGGGGTGATGGGTCTAGTCGATTCACCTTATTGGTTACCTTGTATGAAACAAGAATTCTCCTGTCGTTCGTGCCCCCTTTTTAAATCAAGGGTTATCATCTTGCGTCTTTTCGGTCGATGTTATCCAGGTGGGTGTTGTTGATTGTTGTAAGCTGCTATTGGCGCTTGGGTTGAACACCTTCTTGCGTTGGGTCACGTGCCTTGAGGTTCTAGTCTTGTTTGTCTAGGCCATTGTGTTGGGAAGGTGATGTTGTCCCTTAGCATGTAGGCATGTCTTGTTTATGTCAGGAGGGGAGTCATCCCTCCTTGTTGATCTATGCATGTTTGGCCCAGTTTCCCTTGTGCCAGTGTGTGGAGTCATAGTTTCTTGTTTCCTGGACTGCATACTTGCGTTCATCGTCAGTGGCGTGGTTAAACTGTTATCGTCATCGCCTTCTTTCCTTAAAAAAATAAAAAAACCATTTTGCACTTTTTCTTCGCTAGTAGTCATAACGATGGGGCCATTACACATGGTATCAGAGTGGGTTCAACCCTACGACTATGGATCTCCAGGATTTCCACTACAGAAAACACTTGTGTATTAATCGTTGCATTAATTAAAAACCATAATATGTACATGCGGTGATCGCATTTAGAGGATGCCTCAGAGGTTCATAGCGTGGTGTCGTGGAAGGAGGTTTGACGCCTCCAGAAGTTCCCGCGCCCTCTGATTCGAACCCCCCCAAGGGGAAGAACCAGTCCTTCGGCAGGATTCTCTTGTTGTAAGGGGTGATGATGGTTTGACAAGGCCCTTCCAGGTATTGTCAAAGGCACTTGACTCACCATCTATATTGAGATGAGGCCAGAGCACCTGTACCTCTAAGGGTCCACAATGCACCCTAGCTAGTACTATTAGCATCCACCAAGAACTCGAGAGAGTTGAGTTCTAGCCTCCACAAGTGTCACAGACGGCGGTACCGTTGAGGCACGGTTTTAGGGAAAGGCGTTGTGCTTCCCACTTCGCGATTACGAACTCCAACATGAAGGTCCGCACGGTGGTCTTCCAACTGAAGGGGAGCGCTCTTCTATGGTAGAAGATTCTCCTACCACATTTAAACATGGTCGTCGATGACCTGTCATGGGAGTTGTTTGAGGAACGGATCTAGGAGAGGTATCTTCCAGAGGAATTTGTTGAGCGTCAACTCAACAAGTTTGACGCCTGGAGACAGGGCAATCACACAGTGCTCGAGTATGAGGCCTATTGGGAGCTGCCTCGGTATGCTTCGCACCAATTTACCCAGAAACTTAAGGTCAAGAAGTTCGAGTTTGGCCTTATTGTTAGAATTCAGCTTCTACTTCGAGTACCAGGATTACTGGACCGGAGAAAGTGTGTTGGTTTGTGGGGAGCCACATTACCATCATTACTACCCAGAGGAAGGGACCGTAACATCTAGATCATCCGGACCCACCACCTTGGGAGTTTTGGGCAAGGCCCATCGGATTTTAGATGGCAATTTCACTCCCCATTTTATCACATTTCAATGGCGATTTCGCTCTGTGTGCTTATCACTTTTTAATCAAAATTTTACTCTGCAACAGGTCTGGGCATTTCACTGTTTAGGGTAGTGTTTCCTTCTTCTGGTGATTGGTGAATGTTCATTGTTTTAGACTGTGCTTTACCAGCCATATGACCATGAAAGGGTTGCGTCATAGACCGCGTTCTGCCTGCCCAACGACCACGATTTTGCACAACACCCAGACTGTGTTTTACCTACCTAATGGACCCCGAATTTGCAAATTGTATCGACTGCGTTTTATCTGCCACTGACCACGATTTACATGCTATGAATGGAGGAGTTGGCCCTGTGATGCCTGCGTTTTAAACCTAAAGATGTTAGTGACGACTTACCTTGATAGGCAACAAATGCACCCCTTTATTTGAGCGTGAGATGAATCTTTAATAACTCCTAAGTTTCTGTGGTAAGTAACTGCATGTTGAATACCTTTATTCACATCATTTCCTCTTTTATCACAACGTTCTTTTCTCAATAAATAGTGTTAAATAAATTACTGTATGTAAGGGAATGTTGACACTGGTGTTTTAATGGTTTTACATCTGTTGTGTAGCGGGGAATTTATCCTTGCCAACGTTTTCGTATGGAGGGACAAGTTTGCAACTCGCTTTTCATTTATGTATCTGCCCTTCCTTTATTGTATCCCAGGCTACCATGAAAATCTTTAATGTTGTGACAGTTTAGATGTGGTCAGTAATGTCAGTGCTCAGCATCTTAATGTTTATTTTCATACGAAAGAAGGATGGGTCCTGGAGGCTTTGCATTGGCTACTGTCAATTGAACAAGGCAATGATTAAGAATCAATATCTGTTGTCGAGGATTGATGATCTGATCGACCAGATGAAGGATGCGACGGTGTTCTCAAAGATCGATTTGCGATCAGGGTATCACCAATTACGGATCAAGGAGTATGATGTCCCTAAGATTTCCTTTAAGACGAGGTTTGGACATTACGAGTTTACTGTTTTACTGTTTGGACTGACAAACACCCTAGGGGTATTTATGAGTTTGATGAATGGGGTATTCCACGAGTACTTAGATAAGTTCATCCAAGTATTCATTGACGATATTTTGATTTATTCTCAAACGACAGAGGAGCATGATGAGCACTTGTGCTTGGTACTACAGTTTCTACGAGAGCACAAATTGTATGGAAAGTTGACCAAATTCTCATTTTATCAATCGAAGATTGATTACTTAGGGCATGTCATCTCTGGTGAAGGTATCGTTGTGGATCCAACGAAGGTCGAGGCTATTATGGAATGGCCTGCGCTGACGAACGTCCTGGAAGTACATAGCTTCATGGGTCTAGCAGGATACTATCGACGGTTCATTGAGGGATTTTCGAAGATAGCAAATCCGATCATGGAGTTGCAAAAGAAGAACAAGAAGTTTGTTTGGACCAATAAATGCACGAAATCTTTTAGGAGGCTCAAGGAGCTGTTGACAATGACACCGATACTAAAAGTTCCTAACATGGATGCAGACTTCTTGGTATGCACTGACGCATCCAAGGAAGGCTTAGGCAGAGTTTTGATGCAAGACGGTTGAGGGATCGCTTACATATTGAGGAAACTGAGAAGGCATGAGGAGAACTACGTGACGCACGATTTGGAGTTGTTAGCCATCATTTATGCCTTGAAGGTTTGGAGACACTACCTTATTGGACGAAAATTTGAACTAAAGACGGACCACTGTGGACTATAGCACGTCTTTACGCAAAGCAACCTGAACTTGTGACAACGGTGTTGCTAGGAATTTCTTAGCGAGTACGACTTCGAGATTACTTACATAAAAGGGACAATGAGCTGAGTGGCAGATGCATGGAGTCAGAGACCACACATATTTTTGGTGTTGCCTCTTCAGATGAATCTATTTGAAAAAATTTTAACTTTACAACATGACGATGACTGTACAAAAAGGTCAAGGGTTTTATCGGACAAAAAACAATGAGGGCACCAAGATTTGAAGGATTTACGTTTGGCAATGATGGATTATTGAGGTTTAAAAATCGGATTTGTGTACCACCGAACGACAAGTTCAGGAGCTTGATCCTAAGTGAGGCTCATAGAGAAATATACATGGCTCACCTGGGAGTCACGAAGATGAGGGTGGACCTTAAACCCTTATTCTTCCGAAAAAGAATAAAGGTAGACATAATCAACTATGTGGCCTGATGTCTAGAATGTCAACAGGTAAAGGTTGAACATAGACATCCAATAGGATTACTACAGCCACACTTTATTCCGGAATCGAAATGGAAGTTTATTTCGATGGATTTCATTATTGGATTGCCATCGACGGCAAGGAGACACGACTCGATTTTCGTAGTAGTTGACACTCTGACGAAGAGTGCTCATTTTATTCCTGTGCATACGACATATCAGGCACCAGACATAGCTAGAGTTTTCATCAGTGAGATTGTGAGGCTGCATGGTTTGCCTAAGAGGATTATGTCCGATCAAGAATCGGTGTTTACTGGATGATTTTGGACTAGATTCCAAGAGGCCTTGGGAACCCAACTGAAATATAATACTGCGTATCGCCTGGAGACTGACGGGCAGACCAAATGAATGAACCAGACCTTGGAATATATGTTGCACATGTACGTGATGGACCAACAGAAGCATTGGGAAGAATTCTTGCCAGTGGTAGAATTCTCTTACAACAACAGTTACCAAAGCACCATTAAGATGGCGCATTTCGAGTTTCTTTACGGGCGACCGTGTCAGATGCCTTTGAGTTGGGATCGGCTAGAGGATAGGGTCCTGGTGGGACTAGAAGCAATCCAAGAAATGGAAGAGAAAAAGAAAACAATAAGACAAACTATTAAAGAAGCGCAGGATCGACAAAAGAGTTATGCCGATGCGCACCGTTTCGACCGTAGTTACAATGTGGCGATCGAGTATTTTCATGGCTGAAACTACATAAGAGTTTGATAAAGTTTGGAAAAAGGGGATAAACTCTCTCATAGGTTCGTGGGACCTTTCGAGATTGTGGAGAGAAAGGGGCCCATGGCCTATCGAATAGCCTTGCCTGATTCCTTGAGGCGTATGCACGATGTTTTTAACGTATCTGTTTTGAGACATTATATTAGTGATCCTACACATTATTTCGAAACTTATATTGTGAAACTTCGGGAAGAAGTTTATACCAAGAGGGGGTGTATGTAACATCCCGCTCTGGTGCACTGAGCGAACTTATTCTTTGAGGACACTTGCTCGCAAATGATTCGTATTTTTATGCTATTAAAACATTTGATTTTGATTATGAGGCATTATGGGTTGATGTCATGTTGTTTTGCTGCATTGACATAGACAGGTGCTATTGACTTGGTTTTACTGAGTGTGAAGGATTTCAAACCTCAAGGATGCAGAGGCATCGATGGAACCCCTTGGACTCCATATTGAGTTGGGGAGTGAACTAATGGGGTTTGATTGTTTTATATGTGATATTAATGCATCTGATTAGATGATATGATATGCATATATTTCTGACATGATTCATTGATGATGCAAGCTTACGATACCTTTCCGACCAGACTCACATGTGGAGTAGAGGCGTCATGCTCAAATACTAGAGATGTTGAGGGAGAGGTGTGGACATCAGCCCTACCACAACTTACTAGCACTCTCACCGTGGCTTGAATTGTAGGTTAACGATTACCTAGTTCGAGAGGACCCATGATGTTGTGAGGGCAGACTGCGACAATCACTCACAATGATTCTAAGGGGTGTGCAATAAGGCAGGGGCCTTATTCCTTATAGGCCCTTAGTCTCCCATAAGATCACCTGGTGGAGTATTGAATCTAGGGGTTTTTGATGTCTACCAAGTCAGTCAAGAGGCGAGTGGCACCCTTGGAGCACGTGGTGTGTCCTGAATGGCACGTCGCACAAGAAAAATGAAAAGAGGTGAGTGTCACCCTTGGAGCACATGGTGCGTCTTGAAGGGCACGTCGCGTAAGAGAAATAGAAAGAGGCGAGTGGCACCCTTGGAGCACCTAGTGCGTCCTGAAGGGCATGTCACGTTGTTAGTTAATAATCGGATAAACCTAGATGGATTTAGGACAATACCTAGATGGATTTAGGACAATAAAGTGTTAAGCAAGTTTTGAAACCTTTCCCTTAAAAAAAATGTCGCCCAGCCTAGAAAAATATGGTCTAGGTCTAAATTTTGCTGGTGGTAAAATTTTACCTATTATAAAAAAATAAAAATAAATATATGTAAAAAAAAAAAAATTAATAATAATAAAAATAATCTTCATTAATCTTGTGACAAGAAGGGGTAAGCAATTAAAGTGATTTATAAAAATATTTTGGGATAAAACTTAAAAAGGGGAAATGTTTTTTTTTTTACTTTATTATGCTAATTAAAATCTAATTCATTAAAAAAGGGGAAAAAGGGGAAAAAGGGGAAAAGTGGTAAGTTTCTGCACATGCCTTTTTTAGTTTAATTAAAAAGGGAAAAAGGGGAAATCTAAATTAAGTAGGAAACTAGGAAAAAAAAAAGCGAGAACCATAAAAGAAAGGGGAAACACTAGGGAAAAAGCAATTAGTCCAACTTAGTAAGGTATCTACCATTTAAGAACTTTCTAATTTAAACTGAACTAGCAAATTAATAATGGGGAAAGTCATTAAAACCTGTAAGGGAATTTGGGGACACCTAGGAGCGATTCTAGGAGTGACTCTAGGTGGGTGAGGGAAATAAGGGTAATTAATTAATTAAA
>JASDQU010108175.1:44442-61416 GCA_032191745.1 Picea mariana | reverse complement strand
TATATATATATATATATATATATATACCAAGGAGACCTAATCTTAGGATCATGTTTTCTTGTCTTGTGCATTGAATGCATTGTAAAAGGAGGTTCCCCCCTCAAAATGGATTGTTATTCATTGACTTTTTATCATTATCAAGACATTGATTCATAAGATGTTATGATATATTATTTGGTTGTGTGAGTGGTTGCTTAATCTCTTTGTCTTGTGTGGGAATACCCTGCTTTTTCAAACATGATATCATAACCCATTTGAAGACCCATTCTCATTGTTGATCGAGATATTGAACCTATGTTTTTATATTTTTGGATTATGATATTTATGTACATTTTTTTAACTAAGAGGACTATTTCATTGCATCCAGAGCACTAATTTTGGTTGGAAACACTTTTCATTTCACTCAAAAAGGTTTTGATTTGTCCAATATACAACTATTTTTTTCAAACATGGAGATATATAGTCTGATTACGCCCTTTAAAAAAAAATTACAAAGTTAATATTTCATCTTGGTTTGCTACTATTTCCAGTATGCATATGCATTTTTCCATGAATTCTCTATGATCTAAGAAAATCAGAAATAGAGCATAATGTGTTTTATTTCCTATGTATGCTATTTGATTTGTGTTTTATGTGAGCTCAACAAATCATAAACAAAGAGAAAACTTGCATTTTCTGAGTAAGCTAACCGATATCTAACCCAATTATTGTTGATATTCATATTTTTTTTTAATTTCACTTGTTTTTGTGTGAAACCATGTTAAAGTTTTTTGTAGAAAAAACAAGAGTTTTGGTGAAAAGCATGCACTTCAAAACAAAGAGTAAAAATACAAAAAGAAATACTCCATCAAATTTGCTATATATTTTTCATTAGCTCACTTAGTTGAAATTTGTTAGGGACCTAACCCCTCACGTAGGTAGAATAATATATTTCCATGTAATAAAGGTCAATATTAATAGGGCCTAACAATAAGAAAGAATAAGTCCAATGTAAGAAGACCTAATAGAATCTTCTACTTCTAGAAGGATATTCCTCTAGATTGTTCTTTTGATAGACATATTTAGTATAAATAGGAGTCGAGGGTATGATAAAAAATTTCTTGAATATTATTGTAATAGATCTCTGCTCTGTTGGAGGTTGCCCCCTAGAAGAGGCAAGTGAACATTGCTCTCAGTAATCAAAGTGCTCTTTCTGGTGTTATTCTGGTATCATTTTGGTATTATTGCGGTGTTGTTCTGGTTATATTGTTGTTCATATTCCATTTCTGGCTAATTATTTCTATTATGCATACTATTTTATATATGGACTATTATAAGTGGTATTAGAGCACCTTCCTCGATAGAAAATTGTGGGTTAAATTTTTTTTCAGGGTAGAGACGTATTTCGACGTCTTTAAGCTACAGAGATTTGTCGTTATGTGCATAAGCCTGTGGTCGAGGATTCATACACGCAGAAAATACAAGTGGTACTTAAGCGCACATATGTTGGCCACCCTTGCAACCCTTGTTGGTACCCCTTCGAGTGGTAGCGCATCATACAACACCTGTATACGAATCCGCCTAGATCTTCTGAAGCCCTCCATAGATAAACCGAGCGGTTGCCTGAATGCTATAGTGCCACCGAAAGCAACACTCGGGAAGATACTCTGTAGTACTTGGGTATTCGGGTAGTACAACTAAGGGCACAGTCTAGCCTCCTTAGTTGGTGCCCTAAGATATTGGGTCGAGTACTATTGTTGGATCCCACACGTATATCAGAGAGCTATAACACATGGAAAACCCTTGTCTGTAGAACCCTTGAATACCCTAACCTTTGGGATGGAAACAAAAATAGAATAGACAAGATATATTGTCGCGCAACTGTGTCTCCTGCATTTGGGTTATGAAATTACTACACATGTCTTCATGTTAAGCATTTGGGCATTTCATCATTGTAGTATTCTTCATATCGGAGTATAAAAAAAAATTCTGGATCCTTTTGGCACCATTATTTGAGACCTATTTCATTGGATTTCTCTCTTCGCCCTTATCGCAGTCATATCTATCATTTTTAAGCAATTTTTTTTTCTCGTGGACCCAACCCCCTTCCAACACCCTTATTTGGGATTTACCCCATTGGATTCAACTTGTCACCCTGATTGTTGTGATACACTTCACCCATAAACCATTTTATGTGTGTTCCCACCCGCCCCTTTTTGTGTTCCCTCTTCATCATGGCCCATACCCGTAGCCAAGACTTGGAAGCTCGCTTCAATACCTTGCACTCTAATTTCACTGAAACCCAACAAGAAGTGAGACAACTCAGTGCCAATATTTCCACCATCAATAAAAACATGCATTCCTCCATCACCTCCATGATCGAGGAAATCAAACAAGACCTCAAAAAAGACATTACTACCCATGTTGAATCTTTTACTACAATGATCTGCGCTAAGCTGCATATCCCTGCAGATATTCCCTCATCTAAACCACCTTTGCATACTAAAGGTGAAATTTCCTCTCATTCCAAGGAATTTCAGTGTGACCTACTCCTTTTGCGTGTGAATGTGACCAAATTTTATGGCTCTGATCCCACTGGATGGGTAACTCAAATGGAACATTATTTCTATTTGTATGGCATTATGGATGAGTTGGACAAAATCCGATATGGTGTTCTCCATCTATATCAAGAACGTTTGCAATCGTGTCAATGGAGAAAAAATGATCCCCAAAGGTATATGGCTTGGGCACACTTTGTGGCAGAGATTTATGAACTCTTTGACACTGACACCAACCATTTAGGTCATTTAACAAAGTTGAAACAATATGGCACAGTGGAAGAATTTATAACTGCTTTTGAGCGACTAGATTTTCATACAGAGGGAATGTCTGACGTTTTTTTCCAAGAATGTTTTATTAGTGGCCTCAAGGATGAGATTCGTTACCATGTCCTCATGGCTTGGCCTTGGATTTGGATGGATGTTACTAAAAGAGATAAGGAAACAAAACAAGTTGTCTCTTCTCAAAACCGCAAACCGTCCTTTATTCCTTACACTAAACCAATCACTTCCACTCCTTTTTCCACTCCTTCTTCTACTCCACTAAAGATCTAGAAATTGACCAGGGTTGAAATGGTTGAATGCCAACTCAAAGACCTTTGTTATAATTGTGATGACAAATATTTTCCTGGGCACAAGTGTAAGGAACAAAATCTTTTTATGGCCATCTCGGAGGATGTTTCAGAAGAATATGTTGAGGCCCCCCTTGTGTTCGTGTCACCTGAACCCACTGATATGACCCCTCTCTTAGACCTTCCCGAAGTAGAACCAGTCATTTCCCTAAATGCTCTCACTGGATTCTCTAATCCCCAAACCCTCAAGCTACTTGGTTACATTAAGTATAGGAAGGTCATCATTCTTATTGATAGTGGAAGCACCCATAATTTTATTCATCGTTGCATTGTTCAAGAAACTAATTGCTATATCTGTGATGTCAATAATTTTCAAATCATGATTTCCAATGGTGGGTCCATGAAATGTGGAGGGCATTGTGAAAATGTGTGTCTCCAAATTAGTGAATACCACCTGAAATTTCATATGTTTTCTATTGACATGGGCGGTTGTGACATTGTGTTGGATGCAGAATGGCTAAGGAATTCGGGTCCCATTCTCATGCATTTAAAGGAATTAACCATGAAATTAGACCATGAGGGCCACCAATATAAGTTTCAAGGCATCGTCGTCGGTTCCCCGGAGATCATCAGTTCCCATCGCATGGAAAAGCTGCTAAAAAAGGTCATTTTGGCATTATTTCCCAACTCCATGCCATACAAGCCATTGATCCATGCCATACAAGCCACTAAGACACCCTATGTGCCGCATTAATCCATCCTCTCTAAACATCAAGTGGTTTTTTCCACTCCCCAGGGAATCCCTCCTTCCCATGGTGTTCATGATCATTCCATTCCCCTTGTACCAGGAAGCCTTCCTCCCAATATCCATCCCTATCGTCACCCCTTTTCCCAAGAAAATGAAATGGAGAAAAATGTTCAAGAACTGCTCAACGCATGTGTTATCCTCCCTAGTACGAGCCCCTACTCTTCTCCTGTGGTCATGGTACTTAAGAAAGAAGGATCTTGGTGCATGTGTGATGACTTCCATGCCCTCAACAAACTCTCTATTAAAGACAAATTTCCCATTCCTGTCATTGATGACCTCTTGGATGAATTAAGTGGCGCCCAGATCTTTACTAAACTTGATCTTCGTTCTGGATACCATTAGATCCATATGAAAGAGAAAGACATTCATAATACTGCATTTAGAACTCATGAGGACCACTATGAGTTTTTGGTCATGCCCTTTGGCTTGTGTAATTCTCCCTCCACTTTCCAAAGCCTCATGAATCATGTCTTCTGTCCTTTTCTCTATTATTTTGTCTTAGTTTTCTTTGATGATATCCTCATCTATAGTAAAACCTATACATCCCATATTGCTCATGTGGATCTAGTTCTCCATCTACTCTATCAGCACCAACTTTTCCTCAAACAATCTAAATGTGCTTTTGGCACCTCAGAAGTTGATTACTTGGGCCATCCTGTTGGCAAGGCCGGTGTCAGGGTGGATCCTAAAAATATTGAAGCTATGCAAGATTGGCCTCACCCAAATACTCTCAAAATCTTGCATGGATTTCTGGGTTTAACAGGTTATTATCGCAAGTTTGTTAAGAATTATGGAAATATTGCAACACCTCTCACTACTCTCCTTAAAAATAATTCTTTCACTTGGACTGCAGTAGCTGCTCAGGATTTTCAAAACTTGAAGATGGCCATGTGCACCACTCCAGTCCTGGCCCTTTTTGATTTCACAAAGACCTTTGTCCTGTGATGTGATGCTTCCAGAAAAGGAATTGGTGTTGTCCTTATGCAAGAGGGTTAACCTTTGGCCTTTACTAGCAAACAAATGTCAAAGAAAAATTTGGGAAAATCAATCTATGAAAAGGAAATGTTGGCTATTCTACATGTCATGGATCTTTGGAGCCCTTATCTATTGGGGAAACACTTCCAAATTAAGACAGATCATCAAAGCCTCAAGTATTTTCTAGAACAACGTATTTCCTCTCTAGAGGAACAAAAATGGGTGACTAAGCTCTTTGGATATGATTATGAGATCATTTACAAGAAATGAAAAGACAATGTGGTTACTGATGCACTTTTCAGAAAATATGAATATGAAGGGTCCATTTTTTCTCTCTCCTTCATTGTACCATATTAGCTCCAAGTTGTTCGCCATGAATGGCTACACGATCCCAAAAGTTCACATTTGATACAACAATTGCAGTCCAATTCTCCAGTCTCCCCAGGGTACTCTTGGCTTAATGATGAGCTTCGATACAAAGGTCTTTTTTATTTAAGTAAACAGTCAAAAATTAAATCCACAATACTTTCTGAGATTCATGCCACATCCACCGCTGGGAAATATGGGTTTACCAAAACCTATGACCAGGTCAAATGTTCTTTTTTCTGGGATGGTATGAAACATGACATTCATAATTTTGTGGATGAATGTGATGTGTGTCAACGCAACAAGGGAGAAACAATCAAATATCCTAGTACACTACAACCACTTCTGATTCCCCCTGCTATTTGGTGGGATATCTCTATGGATTTTATTGTAGGCTTACCTAAATCAGGCAATAAATTATTCATCATGGTGATAGTTGATCGTCTTTCCAAGTATTCTCATTTCTATGTTGTTCAACACCCATTTAAAAATCCATTGTGGCTCAACTTTTCATTGATCGGGTCTTCAAGCTTCATGGCATGCCGCATTCTATTGTTTTTTATCGTGACCCAAATTTCACCAGCAATTTTTGGCAAGAAATTTTCAAGCTCCAAGGCACCCAATTACATCTCAACACAACTTATCATCCCTAGACTGATGGTCAAACTAAAGTTGTCAACAAGTGTTTGGAAACATATTTGAGGTGTTTTGCATCAAAAAGGAAAAATCAGTGGGCTCAATGGTTACCACTAGCTGAATGGAGGTACAAAACTTCTTACCATACAGCTACCTGCATGACTCCTTTTGAAGAGGTATATGGACACAAGCCACCTTCATTTCTCTCATATTTTCCAGGTGTCTCGAAGGTCTAAACCGTTTGTAAGGTAGCTAGAGAGGTAGTGGGGGGGCGTGGGCAGAGGGCCCATAGTGATAAGTGGAGACCATTCAATGTAAAGTGGACTAGGTCCACTATATTATTAAATAAGGCCCACTATGGTAGTTAGATATAATAAATGGATAATTAGATATAATAAATGTAAGAGGACTTCTTAGAAGGTTTTACTTCTAGAAGATTCTTCCCCTAGAATGTTCTTAGGTGATGGTAGTACTATATAAAGGGGTTCAAGCAATGCAATGGGATATGAAGAGAATTATTCTATTTTTAGTTGTATCTCAATAGGAGGATGCCCCCTTAAAGAGGCAAGTGAACAGGAGAGGATCCCTTCCATAATAGGATCCATTGTACGGTGTTTCCCTACCTTAAGGGTTTCGTAATAATAAAATGTGGTTTCTTCTATGTTGCTATGTAGATCTATTGTGTATTCAATATTTGTGGTGATTATATTTGTAGATCTATTCAGGTTCATAACAAGTGGTATTAGAGCACATTCCTTGGTAGACATTGTGAGAAAAATATTTTTTTTTTTTGCAGTTTTTTTTTTTCGGAGAAGAAAAAAGAGGGCCGCGACATTCCAGAAATTTTCAGCATATTTCTGTGAAAATTTTGCAGAAACGGGTTGTAGATCTGAGTTTTTTCAGGGTTTTTTCTGTGGACGACGGTGAGATTTTATTTATTTATTTATGAAGCATCTAGAGACTGAATTTTCCCACACAAATTATAGATCTGAGTTCCTCTCACAATTTCACCCAATTTCAAAAAATAAATCAGTCGAAACGGAGTCCGAGAAGTGAAGTTATGAGCATTTTAAATGCAACAGATTTTTAGGGTTTTTCCAGAAAAAGCCGCAATTTTCTGTCGTGACTTATTTTTCTACTTTTTGGATTTTTTCATGATGGATGCGGGAACGAAGAGTTCATAGGGTGCTCAGATGGCTATTTCCTCTCAAACGCTTAAAGAAATTCTACAAATTACTGAAATATTCAAATCCCAATTGTATGACACGTTGGATGCCAGATTGCATGGCCTCACAAACTACCTCAATGATAGTTTTCGTAGTATTCAAGATTCATTTGATAACATGCAGGAGATATTTCTTATGGCAGACATCATGGATGAATATAATCAAGAAATATATGCTTGGTATCATTTGGAGTCAGACTGCGATGATTGATATATGGATAGTTGTCATTTCTAGGATGACAACCACTTTCATATTTTATTTGAAAACTCTAATCCACCTTCTGTAGAAAGTATCAATGTGACAAATCAGGAGCTAATGATTATTACCAACGTCCATCCTGCATATTCTACAATGATATTATTCCTTCCAGATTCTGCTACGACCATTTTCCACTATGTGGATGGATCTTCTTATTTGGATCCACATGACAAGTGTCAGTCTTTCGAGCATCATTTTCAGTTGGTTATTGGGTGCTGATATCTTCCATGTGGGGTTCACATGAGCAATTGGAAATGGGACCCTGGTTTACAATGGCGGTTGGACTACTTCAGCATGGTGGCTTCCATTTCTCAATGGGACCATGGTTCTCTAGTCTACTTTAGCATTGTGGTCCACACTTATCCATGGGACCCTGGTATATGGTTGTACATCAAGCGTTGAGGACAATGCTTCCATAAGGGGGATAGAATGTAAGGTAGCTAGAGAGGTANAGATATAATAAATGGGTAATTAGATATAATAAATGTAAGAGGACTTCTTAGAAGGTTCTACTTCTAGAATATTCTTCCTCTAAAATGCTCTCAGGTGATGGTAGTACTATATAAATGGGTTCAAGAAATGTAATGAGATATGAAGAGAATTATTGTATTGTGAGTTGTATCTCAATAGGAGGATGCCCCCTCGAAGAGGCAAGTGAACAAGAGAGGATCCCTTCCATAATAGGATCAATTGTATCGTGTTTCCCTACCTTAAGGGTTTGGTAATAATAAAGTGTAGTTTCTTCTATATTGCTTTGTGGATCTATTTTGTATTCCATATTTAGTGTGATTATATCTGCATATCTATTCAAGTACTTAACATGTTTGACCAAATGCTTACAGTTTGAGAAGATATTCTTCGTACCCTCAAAGAGCATTTGTTCATGGCCCAGAATCACATGAAGAAACAAGCAAATCGAGTTCTCTGTGAACGTCAATTTGCAGAAGGGGATCGGGTGTTTCTTCGACTGCAACCTTACAAGCAAAATTCCCTGAAGGTTGAACATTGTCAGAAACTGGCGCCCAAATTTTATGGTCCTTATACCGTTCTCAAGCATGTGGAACAGGTGGCCTATCAGTTGACTTTGCCCATACATTATAAGCTCCATCTTGTTTTTCATTTTTTCTTCTTAAAGAAGGTGATTGGCACTAAGTACCAAACTCAAACCAACCTTCCCGAGTTGGACGAAGAAGGATCCATTTGGATACAACCACAAGTAGTTTTGGACCAGCATGAGCATCGTATGCGTCAGTTAACCATCAATGAAGTGTTAGTCCAATGGAAAGATGCAACTCCATCAAATGCCACTTGGGAACCAACTACCATTCTGCGGCAATTTCCTCATCTCAAGCCTTGAGGACAAGTTGTTTTTAAGGGGGAGGACATGTTAGGGACCTAAACCCTCATGTAGGTAGAATAATATATTTCCATGTAATAAAGGTCAATATTAATAAGGCCTAGACATAAGGAAGAATAAGTCCAATGTAAGAACACCTAATAGAAGCTTCCTCTTCTAGAAGGAGCTTCCTCTTCTAGAAGGATCTTCCTGTATATTTCTCTTTTGATAGACATATTTAGTATAAAAAGGAGTCGAGGGTATGAGAAGTTTTGTCTTGGATATTATTGTAATAGAGCTCTGCTTTGTTGGAGGTTTCCCCCTCGAAAAGGCAAGTGAACATTGCTCTCAGTAATCAAAGTGCTCCTTCTGGTGTTATTCTGGTATCATTTTGGTATTATTGTGGTGTTGTTCTGGTTATATTGTTGTTCATCTACCATTTATAGCTAATTATTTCTGTTATGCATACTATTTTATATCTGGAATATTACAAAATTTATTTTATTTAATAAGAGATCTCGAATTCAAGTCTCTCCTTTTTTAAGTTATTTTTGAAAAAGTTCATGTAACCTTAACTTTATTGTAAAATGTATTTCACTTAAATTATAAAAGCGAATTGCTATAAAGTAACTTTAACAATAATTTTTTAGTTACTTTTTCCATGCAACTTTAATTTATAAAATAACTTTATTCTAAAAGTGATGATCACTTATTCTATAAAAGTGGGTCACCTCATAAGTAACTTCTTTGTAAGAGTGAGATTATAGGAAAATTTAGAGAAGGAATGGAATTTTTTTACTTAACTACCTCATTGTACATCCATCACCATGTAGGACAACTTCTACCTGCCACATGGCAATTTGGTTACCATTTATGTTTTTTTTAAAGGATATAACTTTCACATCTGAAGTCTATTTTTAGTGCTAGGTTTTTTAAACAACCTATTTTTTCAAGAGATTTTCATCCAGACAATTAGTTTCATCTTTTGAATCCATATTACTCCATATTTTAATATTTCTACTCCAATTGATCTTTTTCTTACCAGTTCAACTACTTATGATGGAAACCTCATAAGGAGGATATACTACAAAGTAAAGGATTGTAATAGATTGCCTTGGGAAAAGAAAATCCCTCACTAATGTTGAAAAGAAAGCGAAATGGGATAGAAAAAACAATGAAACATGTGGATTAATCGAAATGTCCATCTATTTTGTTTTACAGCTTCATATTCAAGAAATTGATGACCCAGATGAAGCTAGGGATAAGATGAATAAGTTATTTTAAATACAATTAGATGAAATCCCACCATTTTGAGAATCATATAATGTATTTAAGTCATAATGACTTCCCTTTCATTGAATATTATTTATTCTAGTTCAAAACACTTAGACTTTTACTTAAATAATATGAAATAAACATGAAGGATGACCAATGTATATGTGTTATTCTTGGTAAACTTGGTACTACATATTTTTTGTGTCTGTATCTATTTTTAGTTCCACCATAGAATCTTTAGGGTATTCTTACATAGAACCCTCTCTTGAGTATTTATGTAATTCTTTGATTAGAGATCAATACAAGCTCCTTCATCATGGAGTGGTAAACATTGTAGGTACATCCAACAAAGTCTTTTTTTCCTAACAAAAAGATAAAACAAAGCATACAAATAAGTAAAATCCTCACAACAAGAAGAAAAACAAGGGCCCCAACCCTCTCAGTCAACTTGCAGTCTCAATGGTGACAAAGGACCAAGATCAAAAGGTAAGAAGACTAACATGAATTGCAATTTTTTAGGGTGATATGGTCATCTAGAGTTTAAATGTTTTAAAAATATGGAATCCCTAGAAGAAGTAACAAACAAGTACAACATCAATCTTGATTCTTCTTCTTCTAATCGTTCTTCTCATGGACTTGAGCTTTCTACTTCGGGTTTCTCCTTCAATGTAACATAGTTCTTCTTATGAGTGGATTATTGATTATGGAGCATATTATCATATGGCTAAGGATAAGGGCATTTTTTATCCTCTTAATGAATGTAACACCAAAATAATATGTGTTGGTAATGATATATGTCTTAGTGTTGTAGGGTTTGGAATAGTTCAGGTAGATAATGGCGATTTCAATGTATTATGTGTTCCAAGTCTTCCCTACAACCTTATATTACTATATCATATCACTTACTTAGGTGAAGGTAAAATAGTATAGTTTTCACCTCACCAAGTTGTAATCAAGAATTTAAAAGATCCTAAACATGTCCTAGCCACTGGAATTGATGATGATATTAATAGGTTGTACAAATTTGACAACTTTGGGTCATCATATTTTCCATCGGTCTTTAATGTTCATAATGATAACTTGAGAAAAATTTGGCATGAGTGGTTTGGTCATCTAAACTATCACTCATTTAAACAACTGTGTAATAAAAATAAGGTGATTGGTCTTCCTCTCATTTCTTGAAGAGATGGTTTTTGCTCCAATTGTGTTGACAAATGTCATTGGGACAATTTTGACAAATGTTCCTTTTAGCACGCCTTGGACCCTTTGTAGCTTGTCCATAGTGATTCATGTGGTTTTATTTCTTCTCCTACTTTCTCTAGGTACAGATGCTTCTTAACCTTCATTGATGACTCATCCAAACACTCTTGGGTTTATTTATTAAAAATTAAGAGTGAAGGTTTTGACATGTTTTTGGCCTACAAAGCCTTTGTAGAAAAACAATTTGGACAACAAACTCAAAGGTTAAGAACAGATAATGGTAGTGAATATGTAAACAACAAATTTACAACTTACTGCAATGCACAAAGAATTCAAATGAAACATATTGTTCCATATACACCACAAAAAAATAGTGTTGCAAAGAGAAAGAATAACAAATTAAAGGAAATGGGAAATCATATGATCCAATATAAGGGTTTAAGTCTTCACTATTGGGTGGAAGCCATTAATTGCTGCAATTACATAGTAAATTGCACTACCACAAAGGATTTAAAAAATATAACATTGGAAGAAGCATGGAATAAAATTAATCCATATGTAATCCACTTTTGTGTATTTTTTAGTGAAGCATGTGCTCATATTCTTGATGAGAAAAGGAAAGAATTATAGCCTAAAAGTGAAAAGTGCATTTTGTTGGATATTCTAAAGATGTCAAGGTTGTAGACTTCTTCAAACTCATTCCAATGAAATAATTATTAGAAGGGATGTTAATTTTGATGAAAATGTATTGGCCTATGAGCCTAATTTTTCATTTGTTACATATTCAACCTGTGAGCCCTATTTGGTATTTATTCCATCTTCAACTTATGATTCCTCTTCGGTGTCTATTCCATCTTCTCTTATCAACTTTTATGTCAGCGATCATATTTTAGTTTATTCTTCATATTATGATAGTGAGGATTAAAATCCACCTCCACCTACCCACCTTCCTCCATATTAGTCAATTGAACATGAACTTCCACTTGCACCATTGCTTCCTAGATGGGTCCATTCAATATGATATGCATATCAAGTGATTTTGCCAGTGATACTACATATTGGCATCATACACATTCATGGTTATAGTGAGCCTCCTCTCTTTGGGATCAAGTTTCAAATACTAATAATATAAACACATTTTCATAAGCTTTTATCCATCCAAATTGGGACAATACAATGAATGAAGAATATCATCCCTTAATGGCGAACAATACTTGGGATCTTTTACCTCTTACAATAAAACTTGACATATGTAAATGTATATAAAGAATTAAGTATGCATCAAATGGAAGTGTTGAAAGACATAAGGCCCTGTTAGTTACCAAAGTATTCTCTCAAGTTTAAGGAATTGACTACAATGAAACCTTTTCCTCTATAGCCAAAATGAATTCCATTTTCCCTGTTTTATCCCTTGTTGCCTCACATATATGAAAGGTACATCATATGGATGTTAAATATGTCTTCTTGCATGGGGATCAACAAGAATAAATATAAATGGAACAACCCCCTGGCTATGTTTAGAATGACTCTAACCTTGTATGTTTCCTTAATAAATCTCTCTATAGTCTTAAGAAATATCCTTGAGCTTAGTATGATAAAATGGATAGCTTTCTTCTTGACATTGGCTTTTCTAGATGCCATTCTAACCCCAATTTCCATAACAAGAAAGAAGGAAACCATCTCATAATACTTGTTCTTTATGTTGATGATCTTATCCTCACTAGTGTGACCCTAAACTTGTAACACATGTGAAATCCAACCTTAAAAAGAAATTTGAAATGATATGCATAGTCTATGTACATTATTTCCTTAGCCTACAAGTATTTCAAACCAAGGAATGAATTTATCTTTCCCAATATAAGTATGTATGTGACCTTCTTCATTTATTTAACATGGAATATCGTAAACCAACCCCTTCTCCATTCTAGTCTAAAGTGAAACTTGTTGCCACCTATAAGACACCCAAAATGGATGCCACTTTCTATCATCAATTAGTTGGTAGCTTCTTTGATTTGACTCATACATGTCTTGATATTTTTTTTGGTATTGGTCTTGTTGCCTAGTATATGCAAACACGCCATAAGAGCCATTGGAAAGCAATAAAACCGATACTTTGGTATGTCTATGGTACAATTCATTTTTGGATACATTATAGTTCATGGGAGAATCTTTTATTGGTTGTTTTAACTGATTCTAATTGGGTTGGAAATCATGATGATCAAAATTCTACTGCAGGTTATGTTTTCAATATTGGTTTCAGACCTGTCACTTGGGCTTGTAAGAAACAATATAAAATTCATATTTCTTAAATATAAGAAAAATACAGAGAAGCATTTAATGTAATTAAAGAGTCCTTATGGCTTTGAAAAATCCTTTAAGAGTTTGGATTATAGCAACAACATCTGGCCACCCTATGGTACAACAATATGAGTGTCATAAAGCTCACCAAATATCTAGATCAACACCAATGCAACAACCACATTAAGCTACAACTGCACTTCATCAAAAATCTCATTCATGATCTTGTCCTTGAAGTGCTCTTTTTCCCTATGGATGATCAAGTTTCAAACATTTTCACAAAGTCTCTTACAAAAGTAAAGTTTTCCAAACTTCAATCTATGTTAATATTTCATAACGTTGTTATTAAGGGGGGATAGGCTCTGATTCCTCCTTCCTTATCCTATTTGTGTCACCTTTTCAAATCATTCAATCACATCCCAAGTTGTTCTTAAGAGTGGATGTTAGGATATCTAGACACTCAGAATTTAGTTAAGATCAACTTGGTCTAATATGTCTTCATGTGAAAGTGTGGTTCTTTAGTATGCATGTGTAATTATGTAATATGATGGTTACAATATGTTCTAGACATAGAATGATATGATGGCTCATATTGTCCTCGATACTAACAACTATTTATCTATGTATTAACACCTCATTGGTCCATGATCTCGATTTAAAGAGCATGGAGGGTCATTTGTTGATGATCGATTATGAGAAACTCTTGTGTACATTTTTTTTTGCATTAATAAATTGCCTCAAGTGGCCACATTGACTAGGGTCATGGACTGTTTCCCTTTTAAAGGGTTTTAACCACATAAAAACGTTGTTGCTATGATGTTTGATCTGGTTGTGTGAGCATTTTCTTAAGGTGTTCATCATATGTTGGAATACCCTATTTTGTCAAATAGTAATTTTTTTAAATGATCATCTTCAATTTTAGAAAACACAATCATATTGTCGAAGTAAAAATAAATAAATAAATATATCATTTTCATCAACAAAAGAAATATACATTTATCTCTAAAAGGTTTCCCCTACATTCATCAAACCAAATGGCATTTTATCATGCATGAATGTACCCATAGTAGTAAAGGTTTTCTTGTTTCTATCTTCTCTATTTACAACAACTTAATTTCATCTTGAAAAACCATCCATCATTGAAATTATTTGAGCATGGACTACCTTCTACAAAATATGATCCATTTTAGGCAAAGGATAATTATATTTTAATGAAGCTTGATTAAGATTCCCAAAATCTAAGTCCCCGAGGTGTAGGACAGTTGGTGACAGAGTCTATTGTTAAGCCACTCCATGATGTTAAAGTCACTAGTTCGAAACCTGCGGGGACAAAAATCTAGCCATGTTAAGGGTTGGTGTGGCTCAGGCCGGGTGCGATCCCCAAGTGATTTTTACAGCTTAGATGCCCCTGAGTTGTGGTTTCTTAGCCACAGGTTAGTACCACATGTCACAGACAAACTAACAAACAAAAAAAGATTCCCAAAATCTATGGATTATCATATTTTTCCAATTTTGTTTCTCATAGGCACTAAATTTTCTACCCATTTTGAGTATGTCAGAGGAATTATAATTTTAGCATCCAACAATTTCTTAATTTACTTTTCTGTCATAGGAAAAGGTAACGGGTCTACTTTCCTAAGCTTTTTCCAAAAAGGTTACACTCCTTTAATAGGTATTTTATGCTCTTTGATAGAAGTATCATAGTTTTTAAAATCATGATAGCCCCATGCAAAAAAAATCACAAAAATGTTTAAATAGAGCTATATATCTTTGCAAAAACACCACAAAAATGTTTAAATAGAGCTATATATCTTTGCAAAAAAACCACAAAAATGTTTAAATAGAGTTATATATCTTTCCCTTTGTTCATAAGAAAATGATTTTGAAATCTTTACCAACCTTATATTTTGAAGAGTTTTCAATTGATTTCTTCAACATCTTCAACATGAGGCTGAAGAGTAGGTTTCACTATAATATCATTATGATCAAACAAATTTTCCAAAGATATAAGACCTCTTGGAATGAAATTTCTTTTAACCAAATTTTTTTATTATCCCCAATCATGCTAAGAATATTTGGTTTTGTTCAACATTTTATTGTGTTTCATTTATCTCATCATCTTATTTTGTGTCAATTATATTTGTAACTAAAAATCCATTGACTCTTTCCAAGAACATTTCAATTTGCAATTGATCTTCAAACACCTGTCAATGCTTAATATTATCAGGTATGGATGGCCTATTTAGTACGTCTACCTCATATCTTATACAAAAATAATTTTGGGGCCTAAAAATACTAGCTGATACAACTAACAAATTAGCTTGTTGATTTTTTTTCTTGGTATCATAGAGAAATTAACTACTAAAATGAAATTTTCTAATAAATCCCAAACTTAATTTCTATAACCTATCATTCTTGGATGTTGTTGTTGTTGTTGTTGTTTTTAGTCTTGACTTGATGAATTACTAGTTATGAATCACAAAAAATAGTGATATTTTGAATTTTCATTTTTTAGGTTACCTCAAGTCCCAAAACTAAAGCTTCGTATTTAGAAAGATTGTTTATTGTGTAAAATTCAAGTTTATAAGATAATGCAAAATTTTCACTTGGAGGAGAAACAAACATTATGCTAACCCTTGAGTCATATTTTGATTAGGCATCATCAAACAACTTTTTCCAAACTTCATTATTTGATTTCTAATTTTCAACTCCTTGGTTTATGGGCCTTTCAACAACCAAACAATGTTCATTATCATCTAATCAATTGAGAGCACACAAATACCCAAATCATCATCTTCAACATATATAGGAAAACAAAATGAGTTACTAGAATCACTAAGAGTATATGTGAATTTTTCTTGTCAATATAGTATTCTAGTTTGTCCTCTAAATAAAGAAATAGTTTCATAATACATATCTAACTGCAAAGTTCCTCCTAACTTTGCTCCTTGAGATCTAGATAATAGCATGTGATAACTTACAGGGACATCTACTGCTACCACATCCATCATTACACTCTTTGATGGGATTAGAGCAAGATGTACTACTAAACCTTTAATCATTCCCATGCATTTAACCTTATATAAGCCAAATAAATAAATNTACTAGTTATGAATCACAAAAAATAGTGATATTTTGAATTTTCATTTTTTAGGTTACCTCAAGTCCCAAAACTAAAACTTCATATTTAGAAATATTGTTTATTGTGTCAAATTCAAGTTTATAAGATAATGAAAAATTTTCACTTGGAGGAGAAATAAACATTATGCCAACCCTTGAGTCATATTTTGATTAGGCGCCATCAAACAACTTTTTCCAAACCTCATTGTTTGATTTCTCATTTTCAACTCCTTGGTTTATCGGCCTTTCAACAACCAAACAATGTTCATTATCATCTAATCAATTGAGAGCACACAAATACTCAAATCATCATCTTCAACATATATACATATATAGGAAAACAAAACGAGTTACTAGAATCACTAAG
>JASDQU010108174.1:136130-161822 GCA_032191745.1 Picea mariana | reverse complement strand
ATCGGCCAAATCCCGACGTGTTTCAGCCCCCCTGGCTGATCCTGGTTCACGTGACCGTTACCTGTAACCGCGTCCTTATCTCTGACAGCTGGCATCCACTAATCCTCTGTCCTCCTTCGCTGCTGTGCTGACAGTTGTACCCCACTTATCGTGATTTCGCGGATCACGATTTCGAAATGCACAAAACCTTTGTGCCCGCGATCTCCGATATCCCGATTTGCGATATGCCGACTCGTTCCTGATTTTCGACACCTGTCCCTCAGATGGACGGTCCCGATTATTGATGCCTCTGCTGACGTCATACGTTATTTGACACGTGTTAGATCCTGCCACGTGTCACTCTGATTCGTGACTTTCATGTGCCTGAAGTGTTGAATCTGTCTGACACCTGTCAACCTCTGATTGTGCCATGTGTCCCTGGGTAACTTGGTCTACCGACATGAGTTGGATCAATGGTCAAGATCACATGTTGATCTGACGGTTCAGATTCATTCGGAATTTCGCATTTCGCGAAATCGGGGTTTTCGTTGCATTGTGTTCTTTGCATTATGAAATCCCGATCCCCGAATCTCCGATGAAGCCTCCTGGCTACCACGCATCCATACAAATGAACGGTCCAGATCCTTTCTTGATTTAACGGCTGCGATCAAATCGCGAAATTGCATATCGCGATTTCGGGGTTTTCGTTGTCATTGTTCACAAGGCTCGTGAAACTCCGAATCCCGATTCTCCGATGAAGCCTCCTGTCTACACGTGGATGGTCACGATCTCTGCTTGAATTAACGGCTGTGATCAAATCGCGAAATCGCATATCACGATTTTGGGGTTTTCGATGTCAAGGAACTTTGACATATCCAACTTATTAGCAACCACATGTTGAAGCAACAAACAAAGAAGAACTGATAGATAAGGTTGTTCTATATCTCCACTTGCACCACTCATAGAAACAATAGTTATCAAGGTAGGGGCATAAGTGTTAAAAAAAATTATATGGATCAACATGGAACTAGAAATGAAACCATTATGAAGGTACATGAAGGACTAAAAGAAATGTGAGGAGATCTCAAAGTGGTGTAGTGAAGACATGGATCAAGAAACTATAATCAATATTAAGGAAAGGCCATAATTGGACCCCATGTTCATATTTCACTAGGATTGATTGGTTCTCATGCATGGTACGAGTTGACTACATTGCTCAGTAGGTCATATTATATGGATTCTTCCCATGTTTCAAAGATGAAACATTCTAATGAGGATGTAATATAATGTATCTAGGGAGGTACCCAAGGGGATGATGAATTTAATATGGCCATAATAATGGAATAGGCCTACTATTTTATTAAAAGGAAATTATATAATAATAAGGGGTAGTTGGAATAGACCCATAGGAATACTCACGAGAAATTAAAAATACACATGGGTATCATTATATTAGAGGTGTGCTAGATTGTATTATGTTGTAGCGGGCATGTATTGTGGAGTGATTCCTTCCATAAGGAATATTTGAAGGTGTTTCCCTACCTTAACGATTATTATATCTACATTATTGTGTTGCTTTTGGTGAATGTTTGGATATTTTTTGTGTTTAAGGTTTTATCTATGAACTTTTACCATTTATTCTCTCTTATTTCTACCAAGGTTTACTACAAAATACCCCATACTCTTATTCCCATAGATCTAGTGGGAATGGTACCTCTTATGGTGGGGTTATTACCTCTTACCCTCAAGATCCTATAAGGTGTCCCATGATGCGTTATAGTTATTCTAACATTTCGTTATATTCTTTTTGTTCCATCACTCAATTATACAATATAACCTCTTATTCAAGTCCGCTTGCACACCAACTCATGCATGGGCATACTTGTACTAGTGTGTCTTGTGCTAGAGTAGCATTGAATCCATACTATTTGTTTCTTGTCCCTTCACCAATAGATTCAATTCCTCAAGGTACAGTACCCCAACCCCCCATTAATATTTGTCAACCCACACCTCCTCTTCAAGGTCGGGTGAATGTTCAACATAATTTCCCTGATTCCCCCAATCAAAATCCTAATTCCAATAAGAAAAATAGTAATAAGGAGAAGGAAAAAAAAGAGACCAACACCAAATCCAACTGAACTAAGTGAACTAGAATCGACAACCCAATGCTAACACTAGAGGAAACCAAAATACTGCAAATCAAGTTCAAGGTAATCATTCCCAACCAAAATAGGGAAACAACCCACAACTTCAAACAATCATCCTTAATCTATTTTTTGTGTCTATGGAAATTACACATATGATTTTCCACTTTTAGATAAATTTATTCAATTAAAGGAGGCAGTTGAAAAAGATCAAGTAGCATCTGGATAGATAAATTCCCAACCCATCCCTCCTTCATAATTACAACCAACTATGTTGCAATTTTTTTTTATGACACAAGGATATGTATCCACACTATAATCCCCTCCTTCTATTCAACCTATGAACTCCAACCCTTCTAGATATGGCACATTTCAAATATTGTACATGTACTTAATCAATGTTAATTTGTCTACACAATCTCATAAATATGGATTGACCCTTGAAGAATCACCTACTAAGCCGAATGATCCTCCTATAGGATAATAATGGACCTTTTCATATTCCCCTACCAAGTGTTGATCTTTCCCCCAAGGTGCCAAAGTTTCCTTTTACATCAGAATTCCCTCAACCCTCATGCACGAGTTGTCCATAACTACAACATAGTAGATGGAATATCTCAATATCATGTAGCTATATTGTCCTTATAAGTAATCCTAACTTTCTCAATGTAATTGAAGTATCTTCAACCTACATGGGCACAATTGATGCTTCATATGATAGAGTGATAGTTTTTTATATCAATAAAGTTGACCCTTGTATATCCCATTGTTATATCATCAATTTCCACCATTGAAGCATTGATGACTTTGTTGTCCTTGTCCCTATCCTACTTTTAGACACCATTTCACCATATCTCCTAATGATTATCTAAAACCCAATATTTTGGAACTTGTATGCACCCTAATAGTTATACAACACATGTATATGTGGGTTTTTCAAAGGGAAGTCACATACATGTCATTAAATGCTCAAAACCAAATATCGTAATTTCAAGTTCATTTATGGGTTTGATTAGTTTCCTACCTCCTTTTTCCCATATACAATTGTCTCCAACTTCTTGGATATTATTTAAATAGATCATGAACCATGAGGATAAAAGTAATGAAAAAATGAATGAGTGAATCTTAAAGCAAAGTAATGCTAGTTGAATCCTGACACACACCCGACCCCTAAGTACCTTTTTAAGGGATGGGGCATCAAAAATTCACTTTTCTCAATCACCTCAAATCCCTGTAACTATGGTCACATTGTCTTTGATTTGATGAGGGTTTTCAAATTTTCCCAGATATGCATTCTGGATTGCAAGTTATGTCTTTTCAAAGTTATTTAAGCTTTCATTGACTATATTCTTTCATATCCACATGGCTCCCTATCACCAAAAACTCCACATCATCATAGTATATGAAGAATATCCCAACCAGAAGTTGACATTTGTCCAGCTCCTATAGGACTACTAAGTTAATTAATCATTGATATAGTGAAATACCACTCACAAAATCTCCAAGGGCACTTAGGGTTATTAATATTAGTTAACTCCTAAGTCTCTAGACTTTGACGAACTTCCTCATCATGTGGTTATGAACACAAATCTCCTGAATGATGGAGTTCCAAAGAGGGTCCCTCTCATTTAATTTCTTATGTTTAAAACATTATGACATGGGAAAAATGAGTTTGGTTCGGGCCTTTGGCCCTTTTTACTTATCCATTCTATTTCTCCAACGTCCTGAACTCCTAAAGGGTCCACACTTATACATGGTTGTGCATTGAAAGATGAGATAGTAACCATTGGATCATGGCCTTCGACCACTTTAACCATAGCATCTCAGTATCCCAACTATCATGAAGTCTTGAGGTCCTTACACATAGCTTCGGCCTTTGGCCCTATTGGAGCATGCCTTATAACACCATAAGCCTCTTGGAGTTCCAAAATCTTCAGATACTAAGATCCCATTATCCATTAGGTCAACCAACTACATAGCAGGGGGTGACATGTGGAAAAATATGGAGATGACATGTGGTTCAATTGACATGTGACATGTGTCAGGTTCTATTTGGCACATAAGGTCTGTGAAAATCATGAATTGGGATGACATGTGGCACACATAATATGGGTCCACGTCACCCTAGGTGACGTCAACATTCCATGTTAGTCTAGGTTGACAATCTATGGGAACATCGTGCTTCTCCTACCAATAGAATTTCCCGGAGCTCCAAAGTCCCGAAATCCTTCTAACTAGCATTTCAATATACTCTATCCAATGGTCGAGATAGGCCCACAAGGGTCCTTATATCTACAGCCTTTGTCACTTAGTGACTTTGGCGTTCGAGGGTTTTGTTTCTTAGCTTCCTTTTTAATCCTGAACTGGTTAGCGTCGGACTGACCACGTCTATATCCAACTGTCAAAAGAGGGATCACAAAGTATCCTTGAATCATTGGTCCTCTTCACTTCATGACTTCGAAATTCAAGGTTTTTTTTTTTAGTTTCCTTTTTACTCCTGAAGTGTTCAACACCGGACTGACCACAGTCCAGATCCAGCAATCAAAAGAGAAATAGAAAAGTATCCTTGAATTGATTTTCCTCTTCGCTTCGTGACTTCAACATTCTGGGGTTGTGTTGTTTAGTTTCCTTTTAACTCTTGAAGTGGTCAACACCAGACAAACCATGGTCTATATCCAACGGTCAAAAAAGAGATCCCAAAGTATCCCCAAATTGATGACCCTCATCACTTCGTGAATTCAGCATTCATGTTTTTTTTTTCATTTCCTTTTTAATCCTGAATTGGTCAGTGATAGATTGACCACATTCTAGATCCAATGGTCAAAAGAGAGATCTCGAAGTATCCTGAAATCGAAATCCCTCATCTCTTAGTGACTTCTGCATTTGGGGGTTTTGTTGTTTAGTTTCCTTTTTACTCCCAAATTGGTCAGCACCATACTGATCATGGTCTAGATCCAACGGTCAAAAGAGAGATTCTGAAGTATCCTCGAATTGATGACCCTCATTGCTTCATGAATTTGACATTTAGGGGTTTTGTTTTTTAGTTTTCTTTTTACTCACGAAGTGGTCAATGCCAGACTTACCACGATCTATATCCAACAATGAAGTCAATCCTTCCATCCATATCAACAACTATTGTGTCTTCTTCTGTACTTTGTGGCTCTCCTTCGCTTCAACAAGGGATTTAAACCATGGTTTTCATAGGCCGCGACCTTGGCCTTATTTCGAAAAGATTTATATTTTATGAGCTTGCAAATACTTCAAATGAAGTGTGGGTGCACTTCTTGCACTTATCCTGAAATTTAGAACCTATAGAGTTCTTAACCTCTACACAAATTACATAGGCTTTGTGCACCCTCGCACTAACTCTCTTGAGCTTAACAGACCCTTTTTCTAGGAGACCAAAAACAACTAGAAGTATAGACATGCATACATGAAACTGTGCCTATTTTCAACAAAATCACAATTTATTTCCTTTAATTTGAGCCACTACAGGGGGCTCAATCATTTATGTGTATAGACCATGTTCAAACTATAGAGTTCCTCACTTGCTTAAATACACAATCAAGAAAAATAAAAATAAAAACAATGTAATCATAAAAAAAGCATGCACATCCCTAAAATTTTCACAGGATATTCAACCTTAATTTATAGTTACAGTTCAATGTCACGGGGCATGAGAATACTTATGTAGAAACCAGATAGTGAAGCAACTGCTAAAAGGGGTTCCCGTTTCCACCCAACCATATGCACAACAACTCCTGGGTGGATTTACCATTGGCCACCCCTTAGCTAGATCATGATGCTCAAAGAGAGACTCTTCCTTCTATTAAGAAACAACTAGGGATGGAGGCCACTCTCCTCCTCCCATAGGAACTTGGCAGATTGATTTTATCTCCACCAAGAAAGGGGGTCTGCAATGAGTGCTTCCTCAGTTAATCATCTTCTCTAGAACCTTGTTTAGCATATTGGACTGAAAATACTGCCAGCAAATTCCTATACCCAAAACAAATTCATTTTTCAGTTCTCTTTAGAACCAGAGGGCTACACCTTCTCTTCTCTTTAGAAAAAAAAAATGGTCACTCGAATCATCTTCATGCCTTCCCTTTTCTTTGCCCATGAATTTTCCTTCTTTTCTTTCCTTCCTCAACAAGATTTTGTGGGTCCAAATCCCCATTTCGTGGTTAGGTCAGGAAGTTTTTCAGATGAGTACTCTTCCCATATCATCATTAACTCTTGAGGAGGACTTCCCAACTACCATCCTGACTAATAATTTAGTTTTCTAGGTCAGAGGACTGTTCCGGGTCTGAATAATTGAAATCCAGTAAAGTACTGGTCTGGTGGGGGTCATCTCAACCATTGTTGGTTCCCCTCGCCATCTCTCTCATGCATCATGATCGACCTTGAAAAACCCATTCAACATTTATGCAACACCTTCCATTTTATTTAGTAACAAAATATTTACATTACCTTTTATAACAAAAATGTTCATCAATTCCAACACCCACACATATTGAATCTACCCATAGTCTTTTAGCAGGTTATAGTTATATTTACAAGTTGGGGGAAACATGGGTATTGAAAATACTGCCTCATCTACAAGCCCTTATAATTCATATTGCTACTTTGGTCCTTATACCTAGAAACCCTTGTTTCAAGTTGTTAATGTGCACTCCTCTAACTGAATAACATGACTTCTTAGGTTTTATTCGAGTCTATCTGTGCATTAGGGTCAGAGGTTTACCATATATGCAATATCTTTGATGGAGGGACCTAGAGTCCATTGAAGGAACAATGTCGTGATAGAGAAAGTAATGGATAGACCTAAAAAATATTGTTTTAATAATAACGATGTTCATTCCTTTTATTTTTGGTGTTGTTTATGTGTAATTTATTGCTTTTGAATATATATTTATTTAGAACAATAGTTCTTGCAAATATTTATATTTTTTATCAAATTGACTAGAGTTAGTTATCTGATAACAACCTTCCTTCATATTCTAATGTTTGCAAGTCTTGCAGGTTAAAGAAGGAGCGAACACAATTCTAGATTTGCATCTACATCAACCATTGGATCTTGGGTAAGTTATTCTTTCTTTCTTCACCAATAGTTAGTTATTTTGATAAAAGTAGTTACACACTTCTCTGTTTTTATTTTCTTCGAATTTGTTGGTCTTTAAGACGTCACTAATTTATTATGGTATACCCACAATAGTATGGGAATTTCCTTGTAACAAAAATGGAAACCATAATGGGGACTCTCCTTATTGGTTTAGTCTTTGGCGGTCTGTTTTGTTTTCTTTGCTTCTGAATTCTTTTTGGTACTTAGCTCAGTATAATTTAATTTTCCAAGTATTTTCATGTTTCATGTAGCATGCTGACTACCTATTTCATTCTCTTTTGGGAACTTTCTAGGTCATATACATGTTGTTCCTTTATAACATTCATGTATATACACATGTTTCGTTTAGGATAGTCAGATAAGTACGTGCTCTACCTTGGATAAAGTCATGTACATCTCTACACGACAAGTTTTTTGTAATCTTTTACATTTTTTGGGTGTTCAAATTGGTTCTTGGAATATTTTTTGGGTTATGTGACTCTAGTTTGGATTTTGTTAAGTTCAAAAGTTAATAAGTTAGGATTTTTATAAAGATTTTTTTTTTTCATTTTTTTCTTTATGTTTTCAAGCTTGTAGAAGTGGTTTAAAAAGTTTTGTCTCTGATCTTTCTTCTCTATGATAGTTTTATTTATTGTCCTCACAGGTTTTAATAGGTATGAATACCTCGCTCCACTTCTTTTTTTGTATTTTTCTTGTCTTCTTTGAAAATAAAAATTTGATTTAGGTTTTCGTTTTTTGTTTTTCTTTTAAAACAAGAATAAAAAAAAACAAGTGCAGAAGGTGTGCTTTGTACTTCTCTTTCCAGTCTTTACCTTCGAGTTTCGTTAGAAAAAAAAAATTGATCTGAAGTATGATTTCTTTCCTTAGTGCTTATTGATTTTAAAATTCTCTTTTCTTTTTTGAAAAGCTTTGTTTTTTTGCAAGTGGTAGTTAGAAGGATAATGTAGTTTTGCTCATTTCCAAATATTTGCACTGCATTAAGGAAATTTGCATCAATGTTGCATTGCATTTGAACAAAATTTATATTTCTTGCATATCATTAAAAAATTAAATATTTTGCACTTATCTGAAATGTTTTTTACACTACTTTCATTGAAGAATAAGTTATTGCACTACAATGTTATTAAAAGTGCTTTTTCTTTTCTGTTGAGTCTCTTAACACCACTTAGTTTCACTTCCACTACCTTTTGAGTAAACATAAACTCTTAAAATGAAAACACAACTTAAAATCAATCATACTTTTCGTTTTTATGGTCGAAAAACTAGTCTAGTTGTAGGTACTTAGACAAGGATTGAAGAGTTTACTCTCCAAGGATATTAAAACAAATTAGGACTCTAAGATAGGGAGAGTTAAAACCAAAATTTTGTATAAGTATATTTGGGAGCCTCCTATAACATAGGATATTAAAATGAGGTCACCTGAGGAGGATTTAAGGAGATAACCACTCCAAGGCTCGACCAAGCATTGTGGAGATATCGTATACAAGGGTTTCACTAGTGCCCATACCTCCTTGAGAGGAAGTTATTTCGAAGCTTTGGGATTTGTTACCCTACCCATATGTTTGATCTTGACTATCAAATATACCTCATAGATGTTGAATATGAGTTGGTATCCTTATTTTATTTTCCTAGGTATCTCAGAGGTGACTGTGGGGGGTTTCCCACAATAGTTGGGGAAGATTTCATATCACACTATTCACCACCCCTAGAGGGTGCCCCACGAAGAAAGGGTATTAGAACCAGGTAGGGATGGTTAGTGGAGGTCGATGTAACTTCCTCTCACTCCTTCCTTCAATGGATCAAAAGACTTAATCAACTTGTACCATTGTCTAGAAGGGCCTTTGCCTAACTTTGTTGCTATTGCGGTCTCAGGACTTAATCCACCCAAGATGGAGTAATTAGTTTTTTTTTTCATTTTTTGTTTCCCTAGGAATTTTTATAGTGGTGTGATCTTTATGCTTATGACCTTATCAAGTGTGTTGGGTGACACCTTGAGTCTCTGATTTAAAGTGGTTTATCAACCTCTTCATCGATCTCGGAGAATTTAGGGCCTTCCTCCTATTGAATTGAAATGTCCATCGCCTCATTTGAGGTGTCAACTCAATCAAACTAACACTTTTGTACCAACTAGTTATGCTAAAATTGTTGATATAGATATCACAGTGTCAAACACTTTTATGTTATAGGTTACATGTATATCATATCTTAAGGCCCAAGGATTCCTTAGAACCTTTAACCCTCCATTGACTGGATCAGAAAATCCTGTTATTTTGTGTCTTCTATCATTCAAGTTAGATAAAAATGAGAATCTACCTCTTCAATGGATTTTTATGGAAAACACTTCAAAATTGTTTGGGATGGGGGCCCTTGTAGCCCCCACTTCAATCATAGTTGGGGGAGGAATTCTACGTCCTTTCCTTTCTAGCGAAATGACTAATGTGGTTCAAATCAAAACGAATATGTTGGCCAGTGGATCTACACCATTGATAATTGGGTCCACTCAGCCATTGAGTGTGGCCTCTTCATCACCTTTTTATTCTAATACTTTCTCATTTTGAATGTCATCGATTGGCATGTAGAACATATCAACTAGTTCTGATTGGATGCCTCAAAGTCTTAATGTTGGAGTGAGAAATTCTTCAACTCCCCTCCTATTTGTTCATTGGGGTGGAGGGCACATCCCTCCATCTTTCCCCTCAATTGGGAGCAGTTCCTTGTCATCATTCGACCCTTATCCCTTCATGGGATGGGGAAATTCTATGGGAGGATGATTTCAATTCTATGAACTGCCTTTTTCTTCAAACCATTTCACGTTGTTTGGTGGGTTCAAAAGAAACCTCTTCCATTCATATGGAATGTCATATGGGGGAAACCCCTTCAAAGTTCAATGAAATACTTCGCAAGGGTTGTACCCTTTTCAAGGAATATCATTGAGGGGAAACCCTTTCCTAAGTCAAAACAACCCAATGCAAGGGGATTTCCATTCATAAGAGATTTCGACAAGAGGAAACCTTGCTTTCTATTATGGAAACTAGATGTGTGGATGTTCTACTCCTTATAACTAGGGATTTTAACGTTTTAATCAAAACCTAGGCCCATCAGTGAACTCTTTCTGGTGACCTAGTTCTAGTAACAATCCAGGGTATCCTTTTCCTGTCGTTAGTCAACCCTAGAGCTCCAACCCCACTAGTTGGAATTTTGGGCCTCAATTGATGCCTCTTTTTATGGAAACATTAAACTTTATAGGCCTATAAAAACTAATGAACGACCCTATTTTCCATGATCTAAAATGGCCTTCGGTACCCACTAAGCTACCCTTTGAGATTCCAAAGTTTGAGGGTAAAGTCAGTGAAGATCTGGATGACCATGTGACAAATTTTGTTTTATGGTGATCATCCAATTATTTGAATGATAAGTTCATATAGCTACGTCTCTTCTAGTACACTCTTATAGGAGTCATGGAAAAATGGTATATTGTGCTTTGGGTATTAGCATTTTTCACTTTTAATGACTTGGATTGGTTTTTTCTAAACTATTTATAGCTTCTAGTCCTATATGATGTCGCTACCAATATATTTTATATGCTTAATAAGGACAAAACCACTCATATTTCAGATCACATACAAGAGTGCCAAAGGAGGAAGAGGATGATAAAAGATACGATCCCTCTTCAGTTCGTCCTAGAATTGTTTTTAAAGTCCTTGTTTCCCTACATTTTCAAATATGTTTCTATGTCAAGGGTCTGAAGAAGAAGGTGTTTTCAAGGCCCAATAGTTATATTTGATATATTCACAATCTAGGATCCTTTATGTGATACTTCAGGACAGACCATATTAGGTAGTGATCCATCTAAAGTGAATACTCTACATGTCGATGGCATTATTGGTTCCATAAATAAAACCACTGCAGATTTGGTTGCAAACCAGATGAAACAGATGAAAATGCATCCATCTATGACCTATCAAGCTACAAATTTAATCATTTCCACCATATAATCATTGGATGTACATGTTACATAGCCAACTAACCCAAAGGGTAACCAACAACCCAGAGGGAAGAAAAAGAGTAAAGATAAAAATGGAGGTGGAAACAATAATAAGAACTTTAAATCTGATGCAAACCCTAGGGGGGATAAGAAGGAGAAGAAAAAGGTGAATGTTCCATGCAAACTATGTAGCGATGATCACCTTACCCATAAATTATGCAAGATGGAATATGCCCAATTCCTATTAGCGCAAAAACAACATGTTGTGTTGAAAAACCCATTCCCATAGTGACAAAATATGACGATGGACTCTTCTAGTGGAAGTCCACAAGGAGCACCTGAAATGCACCCTCTTCATATGGATCGGTTTTGTTCATCAATATGGTGAACTCAAAAAATGAAATTGATGTGTTGACCAAGACCCACGATTATAGTAATCTCAATTTAGCATCCAAGGGGAAATAAAATTTTAATCTCCACAATTCTTCGCATATAGAAAATCCCGTGGGGGATACAATTCCATGCATACTGAAAGGTGTGTACAAATAGTCATCGTATAATTTGATTTCTCAAGTTGCAGCTAACTATTCCATTGTTCAAAATTTATCTCAGACTCCCTCTGTGATGTCATCCTTAGAGGTGCTTCAAAGTTTCCCTGAACAACAAGATGCATTGTTATCCACAATAAGAGCCATTGACTCCTCGATCCTACAACTTATCAAGTTTGATATTGTAGATNTCTTCCTTATCACATTTCCTTCCAAATCAATGTCATGTATTACAATCACGTTATTCGGAGGACTATCATTGATAAATGCCCTTCTACATGTGTAATGTTGTTGTCATGTTGGAAAACCATCGAATCTACTAAGCTCTCTCTATATCCCATGTTGTTAACCACTTTTGATGGAATTTCGTTTAGTCTGCATGGTCTATTTTCCTCCTTCCTTGTCCAGTTGGGGGGGAATATCATTTTTGTAGAGGTGGAAGTGGTCAATGATCCACTCAGCTACAACCTGTTTCTAGGAAATACTTCAACTTGTGTGATGACGGTTGTTGTCTCATTGATTTTTCAAGTTTTGTGCTTCCCTCATGAAGGGAATATTTTAACGATTGAGAAAATGTCATTTACCTAGTATGAATCCGATGAGAATCTAGGATATACGTTCCCATTAATAGAAAAATATTAGATGAAAACCGAGAGAATTGGTGTGGGAATGTATCTTTTTTTAATGGGAAAATAACATTTTTGGCACCTATTTTGTATATTTTTGCTACCCTAATTGGATGCCAAAAATCAACGCCTCGATCCTCCTCAAAAAAGTGATTTCATTCTGAACCACATATTTTGAGGATCCCTCGGTATTACCTTCATCGTTCAAATTGATGGAAGGTATTGTGCAAACTAGGATGGCCATGCTATTGTCTACAACTAAGATAGTTGATCGAGCAATCCAACAGGCGAGTGTAGATTCTGATCCCACTCCTTCATGGATGGAAGAGGAATATTAGTTTCTAGATCCCATTTGGGATATTAATTCTTAAAATTCAATCAATTTCCTTCACATTGTATTTCCATTTGACGAAGCTATCCTTGAGGCAATGATAGAGCAAGAATGACCATGGCAGGATTTCCATCATTGATGTTATTTCCTCCTAAAACTCAGTGAAGTTGAAAATGGAGAATTTTTATCAACTTTGAGTAGAGGTGTTTATCACCCAATAAACCCTTTGGAAAAGCATGTTGTCTATACTAATGGGAACATGGCCAATATAGAGAAAAAATTTGAATCGACATTTCCAAGACCCCTAGTGTCATGACAAGTGTGTTTATCAGTGTTAATTGTTTTCCTAAATAGATCTGCATGTATACCTCTTTTTTTAGAGAGTTTTGCAACATTTGTTCCTGGTCCTATGAAGAAATGCTAAAGAGATCTGCATGTATACCTCTTTTTTTAGAGATTTTTGCAACATTTTTTCTTGGTCCTATGAGGAAATTCCAGGCATTGATCCCCTTATTGTCAAGCATAAAATTAGAGCATATGAGAATTCTAAAAATGTTCGGAAAAAGTTATGACTTGTGAATCCAAGTAAGGTGGTAGCAATCAAGGAAGAGGTAGACAAATGGCATAAGGATGGTTTCATTTACTCGATACCTCTTACTAAATGGGTGTCAAATATTGTTCCTATAGATAATAAGCAAAGAATCATTCACATCTATATGGATTTCCATTATCTAAGCAAGGAATGTTCAAAGGGAAAATTCCCCACATTTATCAATAAAATTATCAATGAGTGTGCAAGAATCGAAATGTTTTCATTTATGGATGTATTTTCCGGTTACAATCATATTCCTATATGACCCGAGGATCAACATAAAACTATATTTATATGTCCTCGGGGGACTTTCGTGTACAAGAAAATACCTTTTGTCCTTAAAAATGTTGGGGCTATGTTCCAGCATGCCATGCCATTTTCTTTTCATGATTTGAATCATATCGTTGAGACATATTTGGACGATATTTTTTCTTTCTCTCACAAGAGAGAAGATCATATGAATCATCTTAGGAATATATTTGAAATATGTCGGTACTATCACATTTAATTAAATCTAAAAAAGTGCATCTTTTGTGTCATTTCATGGAATATGTTGGGATTCATCATTTCCAACAAGGGGATCATGGTTGAGGCAATAGTGCAAAACCCCCCAAGGAAAAGCTAATTTCATTCCGCAGTTTACAAAAAATTATTTTGATATCACCAAGGGCTTCATGTTCTTTTTAAAAAAATGGGGTCCCTTTCATTTGCAACGAGTTTGTGAAATTATCCTTCGATGTGATCGAGATAGAACTTATTTATGCCCCTTTGTTGAGTCCTCTAGACTATAGAAATTATTTCTTGTTGTACATCAAAGGAGAGAAATCGATTGTTGGCGTGGTGTTAGATCAGGAATATGATATCCTCCAAGAGCACATCATCTATTATTTCAGTCGTGGTTTGATTGGCCCTGAATTGAATTATTCTCACATCTAGAAACTAGCTTGGGAATTTGTTCATGTTGTCCAGATACTTCGACACTACATTTTGTTACAAAATACCATGGTGATCACTGACATTGGTCCATTTCAATACGTCCTTACAAGACATATAATTGGGGAAAAATATAACAAATGGATTGTCATATTACAAGAGTTCGACTTGGACTTTTTGTTTTCCAAGTCTAATAATTTGTTGGTATTTGTTGAACTCGTGTCAAAGTTTTCTCAAGAGGATGAGGAAGCCATTATTATGGTATCATTTTCATATGAGAATATTTTTCTTATCATTTCTAGTGATTCTTGGTATGGGGATGTATTGGTATATCTCTAAACTCTAAAATTCTCTTTGCATCATTCATTAGATGATTGGCATCAAATTCACCATCAGGAAAATAACTATCTCATCATCAGTGATACTTTGTATTTTGTGGGGTCAATTCAATTCTTCATCTTTACTTAACTCATGAAGAAAAAAAGATTGTTCTTAACTATTTCCATAGTGGAGCATGTGGTGGTCATTTATCTAGGTTGACAACAACCCAAAAAATCTTTCATGTTAGGTACTTTTGGTTGACAATATTTAAAGATTATGTTAAGGAGGTCAAAAGGTGCCATGTCAGATATTTTCTTGAAATATGCATGCACATACTGCTCCACCATTTCATCTCATCATCATTGGTCCCATCATAAAGTGGGGGATTTATTTCACAACATGCCATCCAAAAGGTTAGGGGTCATCTCTGTATCATCGTGGTCGTCAAGTGCTTTACAAAGTGGGAAAAGGACATGACTACATCCGTGAGCGATAGTGAGACTGCAACATTATTTGTATTCAATCATATTACCACCATGTTCAAAGTTACAAGGGACATTGTCATTGAACATGGAAGTCACCTTTATAAATGAAAGAGGACGAATTTAGCATATAAATTGGGTTTGAAGTAGGAGCATTCATCTTTGTATTATCGTCAAGTGAATGTTCAAGTAGAGGTCATTAATAGCTCTCTTAATACCATACTTCAATTAACTTTCAATACGAGTAAATCGATTTGGCACTTGATTATTTATCCAGTGTTATGGGTGTGCTAGACCTTTTTTAAGACTGCTAAAAGATTATTTTCTTTCCAACTTACTCACGGGGTGGAAATTGTCATGTGGATTGAATGTGAAATTCCTTCTTTGACAATTATTGTTAAGCTTCTTCTAGACACAATGGAATTGGAAGCGTGTCTCATTCATCTAGAAAATCTCGATGAGAAACACTATGATGCTACCGCTGAAAATGAGACACAAAAAAAGCATGCAAGATTCATTACAACAAGTCTTTCTACCCGAGGATCTTTTCCAAAGGTGACCTTGTTCTGGTTTATGATCAAGAAAAGGATGTGTTGGGGGTAAGAAAATTTAATCGTATGTGGCATGGTCCTTACATCATGTGGAATACCCTTTGAAAGGGTATCTTCCAAGTTATCTAATTATGAAGTTAATGTGGTTCTAAAGCCCATAAATGTGCTCTTTCTCAATCAGTACTACCCTTTAGCATTAATGCTTAGACATTTTCCCCTTTGTAATTATTGTACATTGGTAGTATTTAGGACTTGTTTAGTTCAATTTTCTTTCTATTTTTCGATTTCTTATGGTGTTTCTGCTTGATTGGAAGATGTCGCTGGAATATTTGGTCTACATTAGTTTTGCAGATGGTTCCAACCATCACACTCAGAACCTCTCTTCTACCACATGGGTGATTTAATTTCCTTTGGGCCAAGTGGTTGCATATGAAGGTTGTAATAACCCACCCAACCGTTGCTACAAATTTTATGGTCTGTTAGCAATAAATGTATGTTTATGAGTTATGAATTTCATCAAAAACTTAGGCTATAGGTTCTATTCACCCTTCCTTACGGATGCTATAAAATGTTTTCTACTATTGTTATGTTTTTAATACTTTTATGAGTTAAAACTTTTGTCCGACACTTGCTAGAAAACCCCCAATTCACTATCACTATCTTTCCTACTTCCGTTAGACTAATGGAGTTTTGTTGGTTGTTAATTGTGTTTTCTAATCTAGTTATTTTAGTAAACAGTTTTCATCCTTGGATCAACTTACTTTGTGGATATTTTTTTCTTTCTTTGTCGATAGTTTTCATACAACCAAAAATTTATATGTATCATTCAAATATACGCTGATAACTACCAATGGAAACTGATATCAACACTTAGAGTTTATTGAAATATATATATATATTTGTTACAACAACAATGTATATAAGAAAAACCAAAAAAACAGTACAATAACTCCAAATAAGAAACCTGGCATGTATATCTTTGTGGTACACCCTTTAAATATAAGAATATGATCCTATAGGTGGAGATTTTTGTGCAACAAATCTCTTTAGAGAATACATGCTTGTAAATGAGGAAGGAGGATACAACAACCCAAAAGTTCGCAAAAACATATAGATAAAAGCTTCCCAAATTTGACCTCTCCAACAACACCCAACTCGCCTTTCTCAATATTGATATCAACTATAGGAAGTCACCCTCCACACTAGAAACTCAACACTCCTTCATCCAAATTGCTCTTTTCTACAGAGAAAACTCAGCCAACACCTTTATCTCATTTCATACCATGAATATCAACCCCCAAATAGTAAACTAACTCGACCCCCTAAACAAATAATTTAACCACAATTATTTCACCCCTCCTTAATGAATAAGTCGACCTCTTCCAACTCAAAATCGCCCCCACATTAACAAACTCGCCCCAAAGGAGAAATGAGAGCCAACCTCCAATGAAGAACTCAACCTCAAGAAAATAACTCAACTTATGAAGAACAAATCTCAGCCACAATAAAGAACTTCATCCCAAATGAGGAACAAATAGAATATCTGAGTGATGTCCTCTCAATGACTAGCTAGGGTGTATTTTTGCAACACCGAAACTAGTAAGCAATGAAGCATTTCTCAAACCATAGAATCTTTCTCCAAGATATCTCCAAAATTCTTTCTCTCAAGTGTAAAAATGAAATAATGAGGAGAGACTCCTCATTTTCCTTTTTTGATACTCTCTTGAGCCTTTTCCCACTCACTTATTTTATTTTATTTTATTAAAGTATCTTTAGTGGGTTTGTCACTTTATAATTGTAAAGTGACTTTTTATTATCTTGGGAACCATGTCCCATTTCTCTCCACTTTAAATTTATAAAGTTTTCCTAAGCGAATCATGTTCCCTAGATCATTTTCCTCCTTAGCCCATGGTAACTATATTAGGATAGAAAAATTTCCCGTAAGACTCCTAAGTGGATGGGGACATTACAGTCCTCCCCACCTAAGATTGCTTGTCCACAATAAATTTCAATTAGGGATACTAGAGCACCTATTCTCCTTCCCATGTAGCATCCTCGATAGGAAAATACTTCCATTTAATGAAGTACTCTTTGATAGTCATGTTCTTTAAATTTCATTCCCCGATCTTCAAAATTTTCTTATGAACCAAAATCAAATTCCCTTCTTCATCCAGTGGTGGAAAATAAATAGAAGTGGTGATATGATTCCCCAAGGCCTTCTTGAGACATGAAACATGGAAGACAATATGTATTTTGCATCCCTATGGAAGCTCTAACTTGTATGCCACCTCTCTTATATTACGCCTCGAAATCCTGTAGGGTCCGTATAGTCCATGTTTCAATTTTTCTTACCCATTTATCTTAAGTGATGACTGACTATAGGGTTGTAGACATAGGTATACCAAGTACCATACCTCAAAGATACACTCCACCTGATGCTTATCTACATATACCTTTTGTTGATTATATTCCATCTACAAATAACCCTTGAGGGTTCATAGAATATCATAGATCTCTTGAATCCAATCATTGGCCTTAGGTTCCTCATTATCTCCAAATATATGATCCAAAAATGAGGGTGCATCTTATCCATACAAGGCTCAAATGGGTGTCATCCTAGTCAACATGTGATAGGTGGTGTTGTAGAAGTGTTCTCCCAAGTGTAACCATTTTATCCAGGATTTTTGATGACCTGACACATAATTCCTCAGATATACTTCAAGCCATTTATTCACAATCTAATTCTATCCATCATTATGAGGAAGGTATCTCGTGCTAGGTGGCAGCTCTGTTCCAACTAGCCTGAAAATATCCTGCCAAAATCTCCAGATGAACCTTCTATCTCTGTCACTGAAAATAGTTTTCTACAACCCATGCAATCTAAATATCTCTCTAAAGAAAAGTTTCTCTACCTACATTGTTGAATACCTAGAGGGTATGTCAAATAAGTGTGAAAAAATCATGAGCCTGTTAACTAGCACATAAATGCATTCCTTTCCCTACACCTGAGGCAAATCTGTGATGAAACCCATAGAGATGATTTCCCATTTTTTTCTGGAATAGGAAGTGGATGAAGTAATATGGTTGAGTGAGTATGATCTTCTTTGTTATGTTGGCAGAAGTTGCATTCCCTCATGAATATGAACACATCTGTCTCGAGGCCTTTCCATGTAAATCTTTCCTTGATCTACCTATAGGTTTTCAAGTACCCAGGGTGTCCTGACAATGGTGACCTTTGTACTTATTGCATGACTTTTTCCTTCAAATGATATTCTAGTACTAGGTAGTTCATTCCTTTGTAATAAATTATCTCATCAATAATTATGTACCGATCATGTTGGGTTTGACCTTCAAGTATATCACAAGAAAAATTGTTCTGATAGTATTCTACCAACATAAGAGCTTTCTATTCATCTAAAATATCCATGAGGGAGAGAGTGGATGGTACTATGGAAAGGGAATCTGTTATCAACCAAATTGACAAGTGCAGACACAAACTAATCTCCCTAACTTCAACAAGAAATTAGAAGAAAAAAGAGCAGAATACAAGCTTCTCCTTAGATTTCATTGTAATGTAAACTAGTTCAAAGAGGGACAAATGGCATACCATTTAAATGGTATTTGATCCTCGCTAGTATTTTCCTTACTCCATATTTGTATTTGTGAGACGTTGAACTTGTTAAGAAGTAAAAACCAACAAAGAGAGAGAAAAACAACATATATATTCCAATGAAGCCTATGCATAAGATCAAGGAGTTATAAAATAAAAATGAAGACACTTTTATAGAGAAGAAATGTATTACTGCATTATATTGATGAAAGTGGAGAATACAACCTATACCTTGATGTTGCAAGGTCCCTTCCAATGGCCATTTTCTTCAACACACACACCTTTTCTCCAATGATTTTGATGAAGAGTATTCACAACCTGACTTGGAAAGCTAAAGAAAAGCTATCAAAAGTACAATCTTCAACATAATTCTTCATGCATAAAAAATCCTATCCTTTCCCATGAGAGATCCCTCTTTATATAGAGTGAATATGATGATGAGATTAGGATGATACCACTAAATCAGATAAGTAGGTAAGATCCAAACCGATTGGAGGCCACCTCATCTTCTAGAAGATTCCATTCTAGAACTTTCAAGAATTTCACATTTCCCCCTTGTTTGAACATCATCACACCCTAAGAACAAGCAGTCTGTGGCCACGCCACAGTCCATTTTTGTGCATCATGAGATGATCAAGCATTGTCGCACCCCAAGCATTAAGCAGTGTGCAATGATATCCTTTGATATGGTTTTTAAGAAAAGATGATTCAATTTCTCATGGAGAAAGTCTCATTTCTTCAGTAGCTTCAGAGATAAAAGGAGTAAGTCATACATATATCGTCAGTTGATCACATGGTGACCAAAACAATGTGTAACAGAATTCCCACCAAAGTATGAAGTTGGAACATGTGACAGCTGAAATACTTTGTAGAATGTTTGTGTCGAGAACAAGGAGCACATCTGTCAGGAACCTGTAAATAATCAAGCATCTTCACAATAATATACCATTTTCTCAGGTAGGCATTCCCATACTCATACCACTAGTGACTCTAATCATAACTGTCAAGTGAGTCATGGCCATCAAACATACATTGTGGATCCATGTCATCATGATTCAACATAGCCACGAGATATACACTATGGATGTATGCTCTAAAAACTCAAACTTGGACAAGCCCGGAGACATACATGATGGATCTATGTTTTAGTATAGACTTATGAATACTCCATCACAACATGGACCAATATGGAGTTATCCAAGGTCTTCATTTATATCGTCCTGAAGTATGAATCTATCCATGTGATTACATGTGTCAAAGTTGAACATGGTAAAAATCACTTGATTACCGGTCATTGATGAATATTGTTAACAAGTGTGAGGGAAATCACCATTGATGTCAATGAACCCCAAGGTAATCTAGTACAATCCAATGAAAGTGAATTAATGATTTGAAGTCAAACATTCAATGGAATCATCCAATCAAGGGCCAATGATGTGAACCCACTGTTTAAAATGAGGAAAATTTCCATTGAGTCATGCAAGTTCCAAGGTACTAAATGATTTCTAAGTGTAATTCTTGGATAATGAGTTGAAGTTGATAGGAAAAGACTCGTCACAGGAGGGCCTGAATGTATCCCCCATCAATGATATGAAATATGTAATAGATTTGAAGTAGATCGAAGCATAAAGTGATTCAAAACTGGCTCAGGCAAGGATGACAAGGTAAGAATTTGGGGACTACAGATGGCCGACTCGATAGAAGGATTCTTTAGGTTGACTTCTCTTGAACATATGAATGACACGACAATTGTATTGGCAACATTGACTCAAGGAGGACCCAACATACAGACTTGTGGATGGTCAAATGTGAGACAAATGGATTTCCCAACCCGAATACAATGATGAAGAGGGGTGTCATGTTCAAGAGTGAATTGCTGCCACTAACATAAATACATATATACATTTCTTTCCCAATTCCCTCCCACCATTTCTGGTGAGTACCTTTTTATTTTTACTCAAGATTGAGGAGGATAACATATGCTTGTAATGTAAGCTCATCCTTCAGATGAGTCCCTCAGATTTTTTAAACAAACACTAGGAAGGAGTGGTTCGGTCGCATATGGGCCTTTCAATGCTTGTTTTATGAGTCCAAAGAAAGAAAAATCAGGGGTTTTTCATGTTTAGAGAGTCTAAAAAACACTTAAAGAAAACTCCAAAATGTCATTTTTCGTAAATTAGTCCGACGAGACCAAAAAAGAGATAATCTATCGCTCATCAAATGTTTTCCTCAAATAATTTTACGAGAGTGAAAAGAACAAGGTCACTCGGGTATATTTTCATATTTAGGGAGCTTGAAAAGAGCTTAAAGGAGACTCCATGGGGTTCATTTTTCATTTTTCCATTACGAGTCTGAAAAAATGATAAAATTTTACTCGATTACATTCTCATAGTTTCACTAGCATGAGAAATAATAAAGACCATGCTCCGAGTTTTTCGTGAAAAAACCTAAAAGCATATATACATCATAAAAACATGCAAAAATGACCAAAAAGAGGTGATCCATGTCAAAAGTCGGGTCATTAGATCTCTCAACTTGCAATATCAACACTTTGTAAATCTCATTAGGTTTGTGACATAGGTGAAAATATTTAAAAGTTAATTGAAATTGAAATCAAAATGGTAAAAGTAAATAAAATAGGTCAAAACTAGTTCATTTACCATTTCATTTTCATTTTCACGAAACTAGTGCCAAAAACCGTCTTTTTCCTTCGATTTTCGAGTGACTATTCTGGAGTTCCCAATGGACAATTTCTTGAGTCGTTTCCATGATGTAGGTGTTCTTCCTCCCCTCTCTCTTTTCATGGTAAAAGTTTTCAATTTTAATGGTTAAATTTTGAGTTTATGGGCAATTTTTCAAGGGAGATTGCACCTTGAGATCGTCGCAGGCCCTCCCTATCATGAATTGCAATGATCCTATATCATCTCAAGGGGTTAATTTCTAGGGTGTGATGATGTTGCACTATGGTGAATTTTTTCCCTGCAATGACTGCAACTCAAGAACTAAAGAGAGAGAGAGAGTTGATAAAACTCCCAATTTTTGAATTTTTGGTGAACTAAATCATATTTTATTGTTGTTTGGTAGATTTTCATTGGTCATCGTACTCAAATGGAGGGAACGAGAGAATGAGGAGGAATATTACTTTGTAGGGAATGATCTAGGCACTGTCATGGAACTCCGAGAGTGTGTCTTGCTAAAAATTTTCAAGGTGCAGGGCATGAGGGCCCAGTTGATGCTATTGGAACATTTATTCTGTATGTGGGACGTTAATGAGAAATAATTTCATGTCGGGGTGCATAAAATCACCTAGAGATCGATGACATCTACTTATTGATTGGGTTATCTCGTCGTGGCTCTTGAGTGTCACTATCAGGAAGTAGGGGTAATGGTGAACCCATGGATTATTATGTAGCACATCATTACGTAGCTGGTACAGAGAAACATAGTGGAAAATTTTCCATAAGGGATGTTCAATATTTTCCTTTTAGAACCATTCTCTATACTATCACTCATATGGTAGGGAGTGAAGCTTCTCACATGGCCTTAGAGAGCCATTTTTAGTATGCTATCGAGTCTATGGAGACTCGAGTTTTCAAATGGTGTGAGGGAGTCCTCAAAAACATGAAGAAACAATTAACAAGTGTAGGAGTGGACAGATGAAGAAGTTTCGATATCGATTGATTTTGGTATCATTTTTCCTAGAGAACGCCCCCGTTTTACACCTACAACATGTGGAATGGGAAATACCTTCGCCACAGGATCCTCAAATGAAGAGATGGGTATACTTGATGGAACGTCATGGTGGTGTGTCAATCGTTACATATGGTCCTAATTTATTCTAGTGGCTCATAGATCAATTAGTCATGATTGAGGACTATGCATATGCCAGGACTGAATTTGGTTGAGATCCCGACTTGGCATTACCCGAGGGTTCGCAATGGGGAGATATAGGTAAAAATTACTTTTTTAATTATTTGTTGTTTTTGGTATTTTAATTATTGAATTGTTTTTGTTATGTATCCAAAATTAATAAAGTGATCTCAACAATGCAGATGTGGCACCTTTCAGGCCTCTAGGATCATCTCCTATCCAGAGACATGGAGAGATATGTGAAATGGTAGGTTGAGCAATAGAAGTTGAGGATATCGAGGAGATCAAACACAACCTTAAGGGATTGACCATGAACACCCCTGACATCACTGTGGATGAGTTACCTTGATGCTACCAATGCCATACTATGGGTGTGTCAGCATCCATTGGTTGACTGTTCCGTCGTGTAGCAAAGAAAATCATTTGTTATTAAGAGAAACATCCTTGATGCATATGTATATGAAGACATTTTCTTCATCATTTTGGTCTCAGGACATACACTTTTTGTAATCTTTTGACGTCATAATATAAAAATTATACTGACTTACTTGTCTTTATTTGTTTGTTTGGATTTATAAATGGCACAAATGTCTATCTAAAAAATAATTAGCTAATGCATCTATCAATGCGTTTAGATATCTAGGAATTTGTTGATATTCAATGTAATCAAAATGTCTTTCCAAGAGGTGAATTCTAAAGTATACCCGTAATAGTGTAGGACTTATAAGTACTATGATTGGCACCATCAATATAAGGTAGCGATAACGTCGACATATGGAAACCAAGAACAAGGTAAGGTAAGTAGTTTGATGGATCTTCGGCATGAATTCTGTAGGCTATAAACATTTCCCCCCAATCTTCATTTCATATAATGGCATAGGCAGATGAAAACAAGCTTCAAATACTATACGTAATGAAGTACTTGACTCAATTGAAGAGGGATGGGAGGGGAGATCTATTTCATTTTCTAAACGAGCTTGTCGCAAGAAAATAACTATGATTGTAACCTTTGTTTCATTTTTGAAAGAGGTTTCCACAGAGACACAAAACTATCCTCGTAAGCTCTATTTCATCTTTTAACGAGGTTTTCATGGAGATGAAAAACTATCCTCATAGATGGTTTCATTTTTTAACGATATTGACATCCGAAAACCATGCTCAAAACTCTCTTCTTGACCATGGCTTCCAAGAGGATGATTCTCTGAAAGGAAACCACTTCATGGAACAAAAATCGATCATGGCTTCCAAGAGATCTTCATGTAATGGAAGAAACATGCTCCGAAAGGAACACATGACGAGGGCTACGATAGGGTTAAGGAGGTCAGGCTCCAATATCCCTACCGAAGAGATCAACATGTCAACTACTGGATCCAAGTCATAAGATATTGAGGTTACAGTGAAAGGCTCATCTACATCGGGAGCTGAAGGCATAGGAGACAACACCACATAATTGACCTGTGGTGGGGGAGATATATTTTGCATATAAGAACCATTCAGGGAGATTTTTGGGTTGATAATCAAATCATGGCCAACAAAGGAGAGTTGATCAATATATCACATATATTGAGAGTTGATCAATATATCACAACTCTTCCATCATGAGAGAAATATATCACATGGAAAAGAGTGGAAATGATATCTTTCATGGCATAGACATAATCTCTCCCAAGGAGCAAATAAAAATCTAAGGAATCTTGGACTACCATGATGTCAATAATGACAATTTTCCCTCCCAAAGTTATGGAAAACTGAGGAAAGACTCCTAAAGGGTGACTGGTTCTTCTGTTAAAAGACAAAATATTCTGCATAACTGGTGCAATATAAGGACAACCTTGGTGTAAGCTCCCACACATATTCGTGGGTATACCCTCCAAGGAGCTCGAGTGAGTTTTTCCAATGTCGAATCCAGGTATCATGAAGACTTTCTCCTCCACATTCACCTTGTGTAAAGACCCTAAAGAGATAAGCTACTAAGGTTACCAATTACGACAATGATACCTGGGGAAGTAGTTGACAGTCTGATATACATGCAAGGGGAGGGTATCTAAGCCCGAAATATTCTTAAGAAGGTCCACACATGATTTTATTCTCAAGTGACCCCCAATAATACGTGCATTCACTACACTAGGACCAAAAAAGTAGAGTGAGTAACTCTGTTGGCCTTAATACAACCTCGTGATTGACCCTTGTGTTAGAAGGGATTCCCAAGACAAAATGTAATAATTGGATTTACTGCTAGCTTAACACAAGATTATATGTTTGTTTACATCTTTGGAAAGTTATCTTCCACACCTATTCCAAATCCCTACACCCTAAGCTAATGTAGGTTTCCTACCAGAAAATATAAAAATGTCTAATCAATTTGTATAAGCACTTAATTTTAAGGTTTATTTTTACTCGAGAGGAAAATGGCGTGTACCAAATGATGTTTTGACTGACTCTAAAAAAATGCAAAGAAATGAGAATGAAAACATTTCACTTCTATGACAGCTATATTACGAGAAGGAGAAAATGTTTATCATTCCCAGATGCACAATGTCCCATAATTTTATTAAACTCATCAATATTGATATATTCAAGAAATGTGCCAAAGAGACT
>JASDQU010108174.1:80490-121721 GCA_032191745.1 Picea mariana | reverse complement strand
AGGGGGAAGAGATGAGTCTAATGGAATAGGTCTCAAATAATGGTGAAAAAATGGGAGCGGGCGGGGTCAAAAATTTTTGTCGAAAAATGATATGGATGAATGTGACAAGGGGGAAGAGATGAGTCTAATGGAATAGGTCTCAAATAATGGGGAAAATTTTTCCATATTCATCTTTTTTTTTTTTTATAGCGGCGGGGTTATACTCTGGTCTGAAGAATGTTGCAGTGCTGAAATCCCCAAATTCTGAACCAGAAGGTATTTACTTAGCAACGCAAACACAGATGCGGGTCAATAGATCTCGCTGGTTTAATTTGTTTATGTTGTTGTTTATGTTCCCCAGGGGTTAGGTATTCAAGGGTTCTACAGACAAGGGTTTTCCTTGTGCTATATCTCTCTGATATACGTGCAGGGTCCAATAGTAGTACTCGACCTAATATCTTAGGGCACTAACTAAGGAGGATAGACCGTACCCTTAGTCGTACTACCTGACTACCCAGGTACTAGAGAGTATCTTCCCAAGTGCTGTTCTTGGTGACACTATAGCAGTCCGGCAGCCGATAGGTTTATCTAAAGAGGGCTTCAGGAAATCTAGGCTGATCCATACACAGGTGTTGTCTGATGCGCTACCACTTGAAGGGGTACCAACAGGGGTTACAAGGGTGGCCAACAGATGTGCGCTTAAGAACCACTTGTATTTCCTGCATGTATGAATCCCTCAACCGTGGGTTTATGCGCGTAACGAAAGATCTCTGTGGCTTAAAGATGCCGGAATACGTCTCTACCCTGAAAAAAAACACCCACAATTTATGCCGAGGAAAGTCCTCTGATACCACTAGCAAGATACCAGATATATAAAATATGCAAAACATAAATGAAATGCTAGAAATAACAGAATGACAGTAAAATATCCAGCATAATCTTCACAATACACAGAAATGATATACGAAATAGCAACAGAAATATCACTTTGATTTAGATAGCAATGTTCATAGGCCTCTTCGAGGGGGAAACCTCCAGTAGAGCAGCGCTCTGTTACAATAATCTCCAAGCTAGGGTTTTCATACCCTCGACCCTTATTTATACTAAATGTGTGTATTAAGAGAAGCATCTAGAGAAAGACCCTTCTAGAAGTGGAAGCTTCTATTAGGTCTTCTTACATCCGCCTTATTCTATTTTATTGAAAGGTCTTATTAATATTGACCTTTATTACATCCGAATACATTGATCTACCTACGTGCGGGTTAGGACCTTNATAAGGTGGAAACAATTAAGACCCCAAGTATTTTACAACCATTAGCCATCCCAAGTCAGCATTGGGAGGAGGTTTCCATGGATTTCATCATAGGGTTACCAAAGTCTGAAGGAAATAGTGTCATCATGGTGATTGTTGATAGACTGACCAAGTACACACACTTTTGTGCACTCTCTCATCCCTTCAAAGCTAGTACAGTTGCCACCGCATTCATGGAGACCATTCAAAATCTAGATGGCAGCCCAAAGATTATTGTAAGTGACAGAGATCCCATCTTCACTGGATATTTTTGGACATAATTATTTTCTTGTTTGGGTACTTAATTGGCTCATAGCTCATCCTATCATCCTCAATCTGATCGACAAATCGAGATAGTCAACAAATGTCTGGAAGGATACCTTCGTTGCTTTGTCTCTAATAAACAAACACAATGGTTCAAATGGTTACCCTTGGAAGAATGGTGGTATAACACTTCCTTTCATACTGAAACAAAAATGACACCATTTATGGAACTCTATGGATACCACCCTCCTTCCATCAGTTTTTCTCTAAAAGAAAAAGTGCAAGGTTCAAGCAATGGAATATCACATCGAGAATCAATAACAAGTTCTCCAAATCTTAAAGGAAAACCTAACCATGGCACAAAATCGCATGAAACAACAAGCAAATCAACATCGTAATGAAAGAAGTTTTGAAGTAGGGGATTGGGTGTTTTTAAGACTACAACCATACAAATAGATGTCCCTCAAGAAAGCTAGGAAGGATAATAAATTATCACCAAAGTACTATGGCCCTTATAAGGTGTTGCAAAAGATTGGTACTATGGCATACAAATTGGAGTTGCCTACATCTTCACGAGTACACCTAGTTTTCCATGTTTCATGCTTAAAGAAGGTTATAGGAGACAAAATCCCAGTTCAAACTATATTGACATAACTTGATGACGAAGGAAAAATAATGTTGGAGCCTGAATCCATCACTAACACAAGAATTCGCCAGTTGAGCAATAGATCCATTTCAGAGTATCTCATTAAATGGAGGAAACTATTGACTGAATATTCCACTTGGGAAGATGAGTCTTTTATACATAAGCATCCAAATTTACTCAAGCATTGTGGACAACACTTGTCTCAAGGGGAGGGGCATGTTAAGCCCTAATATTGGCTCATTACCCCTTAATTGGGGAATATTACATTAGTAATGTTATTTTATTTATGTCGTCTTTATTCCATTAGTTGTAATTATACCTCCTAGTCTCATATATATACCAAGGAGACATTTTCATTTGGATTCATCTTGTACTTGAACATTTATGTGGGGTAAAAGGAGGTTTCCCCCTTGAAGAGGCTTATTATCTGAAATTATCTATTTTTCATGGTGTTGAGTACCTATTCTGAGGTTTTTCTATGCTATATTGATATTTGGTTCTTAACATTGTAGGTCTTCAAACGAACTGTAAGTTTTTGTGTCTAGTTTGTGGTCCTAAGATGAAGTATCTTCATTCAAAAATTTTAGGAAATATGGTGTTTGATGAGTATAGGCACTTACTCACTAAGAACCATAGGTATTGTACTAATGAAAAAATATTTTCAATTGGAAAGAAGAGACCAGATTAAAACCATGAAGATTGACACCTCACTGATAGAGGTTGGAATATAACAAAAATCTTCGAGGTACACAATTTATTTATGTACTGTATGTGTAATATTGTTTTGAATTTTTATTTTAATTATTGAATTTATTTTATCGTATTTGATAATTATTGATGTGATTTATTTTATGCTTCATCTTACGACTGCCATCATGAAGGTATTAATAATGGGATTCCAAAAGGAATGAAATGTTATCCCACTCAATTCATGAGGTTTCCCTACTATGAGGAGATAAAAATATCTCAATTGTTTGATACAATGCATATATGGAAGAATGTGACAGAAACGTTATGGAGAATCAGAGATGGTAGGAGGGATAAAGGAAAATTGTCAAAATTTGTACTGACATTCAGGAAGCCAGTCATGCAATGAAAAATGATATCCAATCAAATAGATATGGAGACCGAAATAACCTTTCATGGTTATTAATAGAGAAACAAAGAAATGATGTGAAAGAGGTCATTCAAAGAATTAAATTTCCCTCGGGATTTTCTTCAAACATAAATAATATTTTAACAAACAAAGGTGAATTTGGTGGGGTAAAAACACATGATTGGCATACCTTCATTAAGGTAATAATTTTGGTATACATATTTATATATTGGTCGTATATGTTTTTAAATATTTTAATTTTTTTTCATCTACTTTGGAAACAAATAACGATTCACTTTTATTGTTACAGTATGTTTTACCTCTATCTCTCCCAAACGACTTTTGCAAGGACGTCAAACAAGTTATATATGATCTTGGAAAATACATGAGGTAAGTAGTTGTGATTTATATGCAAAATGTTTTTTCAATTTGTTGTTGTACTTAATGATACATGTTTTACTTGTAATGTAATATATATTATGTTTTGTTGAAACATGTTATTTCCTCGCATCAAGATCTGTATATGGTCGTCCAATGTCATTGAAATAAATTCATCAAGATGATATAAAGTGTTGGAAGAGACAAATTCCTCAGCTAATGTGTGAAATGAAAAAGTATCTACCTCCACCATTTTTCAATGCACAAGAAAAATACCTCATTCAACAAGTTGAGGAGATTGAAATGTGTGGACCTGTACACATAAGGTCAATGTGGATAGTGGAGAGGCACTTGAAATCATTGAAGTATTTGGTTAGACAAAGATCATGTCCTGAGGGTTCTATGGTGGAGGGATATATGATATATCAATCCATGGTGTATATTAGTCAGTATCTTCCTAATTTAGCAGTGTCAGCTATGCATGTAGTGGATCACATTTGGAATGTGAACTCCATCAAAAAATTTGAATGGGATCACATGTTGGGGAAAGGTAGAATGAACAAAGTGAGAGGTAATTAAATTGTGTAGATTTCTAATACATAAAAAATTTCATTTTTTGTGTAATATATGATCATACTTATTTATTATTTATTCTTTCATCAATTATTAATATTTACCATGGTTTTAACTAGTTTTTAATATTGGTGAATTATGACTTTTTGATTAAGTTGTTGAAGATTGGGATGCTCTACATTTATACATTGCAAACAATCTTGATTGGATGAAGGAATGGATTGAAAGATGTAAACAACATGATGGTGATAGGTTATCATGGAAACAATTGTCTGAATTGGTTGGAGAATCTCGTCGTAATGGAGATGCCAATGTTATGCAGAGGGAAATTGATTTAGCATATGGTTTGAAAGATGGACATGCAAGCAAATTCACCCATTTTATTCAATTAATTTATATTATATCAATGTGATTGGAGGTGTATTTTTTCTAGATACTTTCCAAGTTATATAAATATGTTTATTAATTGACAATTCATCTTTTACATGTCTGGCATATTGCAGTTGAAACACCACAAGGCTATGTGGTGCAATGGCTGTAAATTTTGCATCAAATAGTTGGATGAAACTAGTAAAACTTTTGATAGTGGGATAATTGCAGTATTCTAGGTCACTAATGTTTCCTCCATGAGTGATAAACGTCCCAAAGAAAATGAAAATAAATATTATGGGTATTTGGATGATATAGTTGAGTGTGACTTTAACTCCTTCAAAATAGTTATGTTTTCGGCATAAAATGGTATAGGTTACAAATGCAATAACCTGATGAGGAAAGAACTATTATTCAACATGCCAATATATTTCCGATGATTAAAAAAATAATGTTTCAAAGATGACATGATTGCTATTTTTTTCCAAGCCAATGTGAATGGGTCATTTAATCAAAGGTTCTAGGTGAGAGGGATTGGTCATTTGTTGTTAGATATGATCTAATAGGAAGGCCAATAAAGTATACTATAGAGGAAGAAGATGATATTGAAGAAGAATATGATGTGCTAGAGGCAGAGTAGGAATATTGGTCGATAGATGGAGAAGATGAGGAAGATGAACCAGGATAAGGAGACAATGAATTTATTGATGATGATGTCAATGAAGATATGATTGAAAAGATGATGATATCGTCAATCCTTTCAACATTGTTTATGAACCAGATGATGATAAAAATATCAAGTTATATGAATAAGAATATACAGAAGAAGGATGATACAAATGTTGAGTTGGATGAGGTATGTAACTATATATTCTATTTTTTATGAAATATTCTCTTTAAATAATGTACTCATGTTGGTTAATTACATTTTTTTAAGTTTTATTCCATTTTTTTATATCCTATTTTACATTTTGTTTACTATGTCAAACATGAAAATAGTTGCCATAACATATGTGCTAAACTAAAATTACCATTTACAAACTCTAAATTTCATTTACCTTAATTAATTTTTGTTTTGGTAGTTTCTATGCATGATTACTATGTTTCTTTTGTTTATTTTCTATTTTATAGATTGTATATTGGAGAATTGAGTGTGATGTGAGGGGAAGGGTAGGGTCCATATGAGCTTCCACCTTCATGTGGTTGGCCTTGTTCAATAGAGAATAAATTATTCTAGAAACATGAGAAGTTCATGCATCTTTATACCATCAACATAAATGTCATCATTGTTGTGATAGTATTGCAGCAACGATGCATGGACATGTGTATCAAACAAATTTTAAAGGAAAAAACTAAAATACATTGTACTAGGGATAAACATGGGAAATAGTGACCTGTGAATGGGGCCAACATTGAAATTTTTTCAAACTATTTCTATATTCACTGAAATTTGACATGGATATATTGTTCACATGCCTTAACGATATCACTGGAGGGTTTCCAAAATCAAATATCACTAACACACCCACTATATATTTCCAATATTGTCCTTGTTTCATTTGAATTTTCTTGGATTAATGTGATGCATGGAACACCCAATATACCCATTGTCATGCTCATGCTCTTTATATTCATCGTTTGTGTTTTTTAAAACCAACATCATGCCAATTAGGCCCATTATTTTGTTCATTGAAAGAAGAAGGAAGCAGATGAGATTTCATATTTAAATAACGATTTCATACTAATATTATTTATGGATCAAAAAAGTACTTAGATGAAAGAAAAAAACAAAGACAAGAAATAATTGATATTGAAGCTTGTGTGATTAATCAATTACTTAGTTATTGACGTTATTGCATTCCCTTGCAATACTAGATGCGGGGATGTGCAACTCGGTTGAATTTTAAAGAAAACAACTAAAAGACATTGTATTAGGGCTAGAGTGCATGATGGGCGACAATGACTTGTGAATGGGGCCAACGTTGATTTTTTTTCAAAATCTTTATGCATGCACTGATATCTGACATGAATAGATTGTTCACATGCCTTGACAATATGGAAGGTTTTCAAGACTCAAATAACACTCACACACCCACTCTATATATCGACCTATCTTGTCCTCATTTTTTTTTAATTTTGTTGGTCGAATTTTAAAGGGAAAATGTATTAAAATACATTGTACTAGGGCTAGAGTACATGATGGAAAAAGTGACCTGTGAATGGGTCCAACATTGAATTTTTTTCAAAATGTTTATGTATGCACCGCAATTTGACATGTATAGACTATTCACATGCCTTGATGATATGGGAGGGTTTCCAGACTCAAATATAACTCACACACCCACTCTTTATATTCATCATCTGTGTCATTCAAAACCAACATCATGCCAATTAGGCCCATGATTTTGGATGTGGCAAGAAGAAGGTGGTAGATGATATTTCATATTTAAGTAATGATTTCACACTAATATTCTTTATGGAGCAAAAAAGTACTTAGATGAGAGAGAAAAAAAATACAAGAAATAATTGATATTGAAGCTTGTACGATTACTCAAGTGTTTATTTATCGACATTATTACATTCCCTTGTAGTACTATATGTGGGGAAGTGCATATTAGTATAATTTTAAATGAAATAACTAAAATAAATTGTACTAGGGATAGAGTACATGATGGGAAACACTGACTTGTGAATGGAACCAATGTTGAAATTTTTTCAAAATGTTTTTGTATGCACTAAAATTTGACATGGATAGACTATATGCATGCCTTGGCGATATGGGAGGGTTTCTAGAATAAAATATCTCGCACACACCGACTCTATATATCAACCCATCCCATCCTCATTTTGTTTTAATTTTCTCGACTAAATTTTAAAGGAAACAACTACTAAAGACATTGTACTAGGGCTAGAGTACATGATGGGAAACACTAACATGTGAATGGGACCAACGTTGAAAGTTTTTCAAAATGTTTCTATATGCATAGAAATTTGGCATGGATATATTTTTCACATTCCTTGATGATATCAAAGGGTTTGCAGAATCAAATATCACTCGCACACCCACTCTTTATATTCATCGTCCATGTCATTCAAAACCAACATCATGAAAACTAGGCCCATGATTTTGTTCATGGAAAGAAGGAGGTGGTAGATGAGATTTCATATTTAAATAATGATTTCGTACTAATATTATTTATGGAGAAAAAAAGTACTTAGATGATAGAAAAAAAAGACCAGAAATAACTTATATTAAATCTTGTGTGATTAATCAAGTACTTCTTTATGGGTGTTATTCCATGCCCTTGCAATACTAGATGTGGGGGCACATGTCTAAATAGAACTTTAAAGGAAACATCTAAAAGACATTGTACTAGGGCTAGAATACATGATGGGAAACAATGACCTGTGAATGGGGACAAAGTTGAAATTTGACATGGATAGACTGTTCGCAGGCCTTGAGGATATCAAAGGGTTTCTAGACTCAAAGATCACTCACACACCCACTCTATACATAGACCCATCTCATTCTCATTTCATTTTAATTTTATTGATCAAATTGGTAAGGAAAAAACTATTGAAAGACATTGTACTACGACTAGAGTACGTGATGGGAAACAGTTACCTATGAATGGAGCCAACATTGAATTTTTTTTTAAATGTTTCTGTAATCACCTAAATTTGACATGGATAGATTGTTTGCATGCCTTTTCTATATGGAAGGGTGTCCAAACTCAAATATCACTCACACACCCATACTTTATAGGTTTATATCAGTTAATGGCTATAGGTCTAAGATTTATAGAGATTGGGCATTAAAACTAATGAGGGATTGTGGTTAGTGGTCATAGGGGCCAATTATAAGTGTCATAGGAGTTAGAGTTGATACTAGTTACTGTTAGGAGGTATTAAGATTGACATATAGGGTTTAGATGTTATTTTGCTTAACAATTTAGATCGGTTATTGATCAAGGGTAATAGTGTTCAGTCTAAGGGGTTACAAGGGTTTAAGGTCTATATGAGGTACATTTCAAAGTTTATATGGATTAGGTTTGATATAGGTTAGGCATAGTTTATATGAATTATCGACTATACTGTTGATAAGAGATATACTAATTTTATATGAATTATGGGCTATACTCTTCAAGGGTTATAGGTATTTAATGTTATAAGAAGTAGGGATTATTGGTCAAGGGGATTAGGGATCATAAATGTTATATTCTTAAAATATTAGGAATGGTAAGTGTAAGAGTATTAGGGTTATAAGTGTTGAAATGGACACTTGACATTGAGAGGGGGGGGGGGTGAATCATTGTCACAAAACTTTGGACAATTTTCCACTTTTCATAAATTAACTGAACAACATATATTTATTTCATTTTCTCAACCAAAATATAAAAGAATAAATATTTTATTTACTTATTTAACTTGAATGAATACATAATATAAATATTTGAATATCTTCAAATTCAAGAAACTATGAGAGACCCAGATCTCTGTTACAAGACCCAGCTTGTAGTTCTCATATCCAATTGAGAAATGAGGAATCCAACCCTCATAACAAGTCCCATCTGGTTGATATCATATCCAAACGAGATGTGAGGAATCTAATCCTCATACAAGACCCATCTTGTAAATAGACACCAACCTGATAGAATGAACCTTCATTCAATCCATTATATATAAATATGTATACTTCAACAAATTCAACTACACTTATTCTCATCATTCTTTCTTGTTTATATAGTCTTCCAACTGGTGTGAATTTGAATCATTGCGTCTTTTGATATTTGAACCATTGTACCATTTCATAATATTAATCTTTAATTAATATCATTTTTCCTTTTATTATTTATTCATAATGCTCATGAATTAACTCGATTTTAATTATGACTATGTGTCAGTTCTTTTGTCTTCGTGAGTTGATCACATACATGGATCAACACATTATATCGTACTCATGCTTTTGTTGTGTTCTCAGTTCACAAACATATCATATTTTGATCTTTTATCAATTTTCTATATTATTCTAGTGTTGACTCTCTGTCGAATTAAATATTTAAGAGTATCTTCCTTCAAACCATTTATATATGGATATATGTGGAAAACAACGGTCTTATTGATTTGAGCATTGCCTCTTCTTTTTCCCTTTGTTTCTTTATACGGCCACAGGTGGTGACCAGGTGCTAAGATAAAGAAGTGCTTGATCACTTGTCAAGATCGATGGTCACATTTTAATGTCACGATGATATGGACAGTTCTCATTTACTCTGAAACTTCGGCTATTCGTGGCTCTCGAATTCTGGAGTAGCAATTCCTTCGAACTGATTACCTACCGAATGAGTCATAAAGTGGTGGTGACCACTTGCTTTGAGTTAACTGCTCCACTTACGCTATCCTTCCACTACGCTTGATCATTGATTGGGAAAGCACCCGCAGTAGGTCAACGGTTAACGTTGACTTTGGCCTTCAAAGCTTCAGGTGTTTTCTCCTTCACATTCCTTCAATCTTCTAGAGTTCATTTCACTGAAGTAGATCAGATGATTGGATTTTATTGCCACAATGAATGGTTCTTGTTAATTTCATAACTTCGGGTATTTGCTGGTGGTGAAAATCCCAAAGTACAAAACTCTTGGAGTGATGTAACATGCCGATGTTACTTCTTGACATGGCACATGCCAAATTTGACCACTATTCTGATCCAACGACCATCATGTATTGTCCATATCCAATGGTACTTCATCATTTTTTATCCTGTCCTTCAACTTTATACATAGGACGAATGATATCACTCTCGAAATATTTCTCAGATCGGACGACTCATGTTCTCTTCAGAACATTTATGGATTACACTGTCCTTCCACTTTACTCGATCCAACGGTCGGTATTTTATCCAAAGTGTTCCTCGGATCAGATGATTCATGTTCACTTCGGGACTTCAGCCTTTGGGTAATCTTACTTATTATCAACCCTTTTTTTCCAAAGTGGTCAACGTCGAAGTTGACCACTGTTGATCTAATGGTTCCCATTTTCTATTCTAGATCAACGACTAATACTTAACTCTAGATCAAATCTTGATCTAACGACTGAGAAACATTCTGAAGCTCTTTCTTCAGATCTGATGGTCCTTCTTTAACCCAAAAAAGATTAACTCAATCCAATGGTTATCGAGAATTCGAGTATTTGAGATCTGAGCCATTTTTCCTTGCTTATCCTAACCTTCCACTCAACTTAAGACAACAATAGACAATGTGCCCAGAGTAGATAAATGATCAAGGATGATTGCGGGTGCCAACTAGCATGATGTCTAAAACTATCTTCGAGCTCCGCAATGGAAACTGCTCCTTGGTAGTGGAACAAATGCCAACTATATATCTATTTGGCAGGTGACAATTGACATTCTAGACGAATTGCGGGATTGGAATTAACACATTGTTTAATTCTCCCTTCTCTCTCCACAATCAATCCCTACCCTTAATCTGGCGCTTGCACATCCGATGGCCACAACTTGATATGATCGTTGAACAATCCTCCAACAATCCTTCTCTTGTAACTCCTAGATCTGACGGTCCTGGTTTGTCCTTTAATGATAATGGATGACTTATGTGCATCATTTCTTCTGAGCCTCCTGTGTGTCAACTCTTGTGAGATTTTTGGGTTTATACCTATTCTTCCTCTCTTGTGTGATCTAATACGCTTCCTCTCCTAAGATTTGATCTATGCATATTGCATGACATTTTCATTATTTTTATACTTTCAACGCGCTTTTCCTTATGAGCTTTGATCTCTGCATACTATTTTACAGTCTCTGCTAACTGTGCACTTTTCCTTCTAAGATTTGATCTCTGCATAATTTTTAACATTCTCTGCTAACTGTTATACTGTTGACATCAATGAAAATTTCATATATGATAAATCAAAAATGAAAATTCATCATAACAACTTATCATCACATCATAATGACATCGACTATTGACATCAATGACAACATGTCCAACAACTCTCCCTTTGTCATTGAGCGCAACACACTAACTTCATACAAAAACTTCCCTTGTGATGATGTTGCCTCCTATGAAGTTACTCTCCCCCTTTGAAATCAATGGCAAAGGGTTTCTCCCCTTATGATCAACATCTGTCTCTGACTACTCTCCCCCTTTGTCTCTAAAAGGGTATCTCTTCCTGACAAGGTCTCTTCTGCTGTTATTTTTTAAAAACTCTTGGCATAATCCTTCGATTTTATAGAACCCAATTTAAACTTCTTTTTGTATTTTATTTCTTTGGTTAACAAATTATGACTTCATCAAAATTTGATATTGTCCCATATTCTTCTATAGACACTTCTTTTTATTGGGCTTGATTTATTTCATATCGAATTTCATATTCTGTTGGGACAGGAGTAGACACAGGGTTCAATGCTTAACAACGCACCAACAAAACCCCGATTACCGGCCCTTTTAGCAACACCTGCGAAGCAGGTGAGGTCTCACCCGAGATAGAAGTAGAGGGGGTTATAGGACACAAGTGTCTGCAACCAATATGGGACACATATTTGTGATAATGACACTTCATTGAGTATTATTATAAAGCTAGGAAGTGACATGCATTAGTTTATTCACCTTATGAACATCACAAAACATATCTAAGATAGATCTAGTGCAATAAAAACAAAGATTAAGCACTTCAACCACTTAGCCCTTAGCACTCTGAATCAGATCTAGCATTCTAACATAAGTAATGAATTTAAGCAATAGATACATATTCATTACACATCTAATATAAACACTAAGAAAAACATAACAAATATAACATTACACAAAGCAAACCATAAGACACTAGATATACGTGGTTCACCCCAGTGTGGGGCTACGTCCACCAACCACTTCGCCTCTTTATTATTCATCAAACTCTTACGTCCAGTTAGTCCTATGCACTAAGCGACATAGTTGAGCTTTGCACCAGACATAATATATGCACACTGAGCACCAGATCCTCCTTCCAAAACTAGGTCAAGGAACAGAGTGAACTCTCTATCAAGAAAAAATCCTTAACACACATACATTCCCTTGCACGAAGCCACTTGAACTAATTACGCTTAGCCAACTGCAACCCATCTTTTACAATACAGTCTTCTTTATTTATACTTTTACAAATCCTTACAATAAGGCCTAAACATGGGAAAACCCCATGGGCCAAATTCCCATAACCCATTACAAAAACCTTAAGAAACCCCTTATTGGGTCCACATAGCCCACAAAATAAGTGAGATACACAATCTCAAATATGTGATCTCAGCTCCGCCTTGGTGCTCCATCTTTGACCATCATGTCAAAGTCCAAAAGTGGGCCAACTCTGACCAATGTTTCCTCCAAACTTGGTCGAGGGCCAACAGGTCCCCAATGCTCACCTGTAACTCGTCCCGAGCTACTCAAGTTTGGACAATGCTTCTTCGAAGGCCTCGAGCTACCTTGAATTGCTGCTTCGTCTGAGCCTCCTTCTCAGTGAGCTCTTGGATCGTCTTCTCTATAACAGGCCCTTCCATGTGTTTTTTTACTGATGCAACCACTTAGTCCAATTGTGAGCCTTGTCCATCAATCTCTTGAAACACCTTGCAGGGTTCATCCTACATAGGTTGCATATTCTGTGTGACTTCCATTACCTTTCCATGGAGGGAAGTGATATGTTGTTGTACTGCGTGCTACTCCTGGGATATTTCATTATTTATACCACAGTGAGAATATTCATATGCGCCTACATGAAAAATGCATGTTGTTGTGCCTCTTGTAAATGCACTTCCATGTTTCCTAGCTCTGGATCCTCGGTGAGGTGTTCATATGTTTTTTCCCTTCTATAACTCAGTTTTTTTTATTCTAAGGAAAGGGTTCTTATCCTTATTAGTGTTTTCTTATCGGTCTCCTCCCTTTGGTGACACACCTCCTGTGGGGTGCTCGGTCCTGTTTGGCCCTCCAAATCTGTTATCTTAGCTTGAAGCTGCTGGAGGGTCTCAGCGAGCTTCACTACCTGAAATTCGACCGGATCCTGGTCCTCTTGTACCAAGCTTGGTAAAGAGTGCCATGCTTTACTCATCGGTTCTTTGACCATGCTCTGATCTACAAGAAACTACTCCTTTTCTCTCTATAGCTGGGATGTTTCCTCCTGGAGCTTCACCCGAATCTCTACTTTCTCACTTTCCTGGGCTACTACCTTGTCCTGCGTTGCTCGTAATTGTGCTAGGACTCCATATTTCTCTTTTTTCAAGGATTTTGTAGACTTCTCCTTCTCTTCCTAGACTCTTTGAAATCGATCTTCTGTTGCATCCACCATTCTTCTCAATTGGGTTGGTTCATGCCCCAATTCTGCAATTGTGATGAGGAAGGCATAGTAGGTACTGCACGGACCAAACAAACAACTTGATGTAATTCCTTCAATTCCTTCTTGATCCTTCCATATATCTCCTCCTTCTTCTCTTCATATCTCTGCAAGATGTCCTCATAAGAATCCTCCATAGCTTTGCAGATTAGAATGATATCTTCCTCTGTGAGTGTGGCCTCCAACTAGGGCTTATGAGTGCGCATAATCTTCCTAGATGAAGGTTTCTTTGGAGAACCCTTCCACTTCTGCAGTGTTATGTTCCCAACAGGGGGATCCTCAACTGGAGGGGTGGTAGCTTTACCTTCTCCTTGCCCTTATTCTCCTTCATCTCCTCCTCCCTGTCCTTCTGCTTCGTCGTCTCCTCCTCCTGAAAAATTAGATCCATTATCTTCAGAAGTGTTTTCCTCCTCATCGCTCTCTATATCCTGGACTTCCTCTTGCTTTTCCTTCTTCGTTGTCCCACTAGACTGTCCAACATGCTCGACCCGAGTGACTATGGGGCTTCCTATGGTGTTAGTATAGGAGAGTTCTGCATCAACGACAGGTACAAGAAATTCCTTCGGCCACTTCTTTTTAATATTTTCCATGTCTTCATCTGTTATCTTATAGTATGACTATAACTCTTCTTGTTTCGTGTCTTGACGCACAATGATGTATATGAAATGAAGATCTACGTGAAACTCTTATATTGGTTGGTACTAGTGTAGGGTGCGCTATGTCATGTGAAAAAATGATTCAATGGTAACCTTTAATTGATGATGGTATGCATGAAACACTGCATTGGACTAGCACTTCTTTTTCATGTTGTTGGTATACAATCAAAATGATCAGTCAATTGTAATGGAATTCATATCCCAAATCTCGGGTTTCATGACAATCCTTCTCCATCTCATTGACGAGGTAGTTCACCCAGTTCATATCCATTCCCTCCACACATTTTCCTGCAAGGTCCACAACGAAACCGGTGTCCTATGTGGGGCAATTATTCCTTACGATATTTCAAGCTATGAGTAGGAAAATGAGGTGCACTGCACCATCTTGTATAGAGGATACCTTGTAACATCGCTTTCCTTTAACTACTTCTTCATAAGATTTCTTGATGTGTTGTTCCAGGGAATGGTCCAAGACTTTTCCCTGGATAAAAATGTTGAGTGTAAGGTCCCTTCACACTTAATCCTATGATCTGGTGCATCAACGTCAAATTCATAGTAATCCTTCTATTGAGCCACATGTATCCTCCATGATAGCACGATAACAGGAGTTTAACGCAAGCGTTAAAATCCTCGTGGCGGCCAAAATGGTTGATCTTCATCACATTCAACATGGTGGACTACACCAACCCCTTAATCCATGGTTGTGAGACAAGGCGAAGCTTCTTCCCAATTGACTTCGTGAGATAGCGATGCAACGCCAACATGGAGTAGTTCTTCTGATCTATCAAGTTGAAGTCATTGTTCTTCAATAGAGGGATCTATTTTAACTGACTCCCAACTACACGTATTCCTTTTGGAATGTACGCATTAAACACAATTTACTCATAATATCAAGGGATGTTGTCATAGTTAACAATGCCAGCCAAAGGTGGGATATACTCTAGTAGGATCAACGAGATTTTCTTTGCATTAGCTAGATCACCATGGTTCTTACTTTTTTTCTTATTCATGGGGTTGACACAGCCAGAACGATGTGCATTCAAAGGGGAAACCTATAGTCCTACATTCGACGACACTTGGACACCTTCAGATATCAATATGTTGGCCATTAGCTTCTTGAGGAATTCCTGGACAAAATTTTCTAATTCACTAGGTTCTCTTGACATTCTAACTTTATAAAACATAGGTTAGGGTAGACGAACGGGGAGGCGGGGTATACACGCGGACATACCAGGTCTAGTTTTAGATAGCACAACTCGACACATAGAAAATTCTCTTCTTGGCTCAGTTAATCACGGGTGGAAAAAAGTGGTCTCAACACAACGACTGATGAGTTAAATAATTGGGGTAATGTAACAGATATTCTAATGACCAAGAAATGCTTCCATCAATGTAAATATTTCATTTATGGCCTCGTCTCAACATCCAAAAGAATTCCATCAGCCCATAAATACATTTTCTAACCATTCTAGAGCGCCATTCTGACGATCGGGGTGCCTCCAATGGCCATATAATTTCTCTAGAGCGAAGTACCATTCTGCACAGTCCTTCTAGTCCAGTGAGCTTCAAATCATATGAACTTGCCTCCTACAAGGTTCCATTCTACTAATTCTTCGATCTATTCTCTATAGCTTCTTGTAGCTTTCCCAACTTAGCTTTCTTTTTATTGAGCTTCCTTGTTGTTGAGGATAAGATAGGAATTGATCTTAATCAAGCATTTTTAGAATTTACTTGGCTAAAGTAAAGTAGACGAGAATATCACCCTATGTTTATATCCAACAAAAATATATATCCTAACACACAATCATTAATTACAAGTGCTTAGGCTAGTCTTTTATCAACAAAAATCTTGTTCGAAATTCACATTTTATGTATTTTTCTGAAAATATCAATTGCTGAAATAAATGTAAGAATAGAAGTAAACACACCAAGATCATAATGAATGTAGATGAGACATAAAGCAATCCTTTATTTCATTACAATTCATCAGAGAGTCATTGTATTTAGAAAACTTCACATAGAAATCTTGGACCAAAGTCAAACATAGAAATTCCCGATGGAACATACAAAAGGACCTCTGACAGAACAAATGTCTGAATTATTTGATTCAGACCTAAATGTTGTTGTCTACAATAAGACCCTGCTATCAAAAAAGAGAATTAGGCTATGATGAATATATGAATGAATTAAAATTTAACTATATCAACATAACTCAAAGGGAAAACCTTAGCATGCTTTGTGCTTCTATCCTCCTTTGTTCCTCTCCTTAGTTCAACCTTTAACAATTTAGAATTGGTTAGAGTAGTTGAACTAACTTATTAGTTAAGTTAGCATAAGGCCTTAACTAACTTTAGTTAGGGGGACCAATAGTAATTATAATAAGGATCATCATTAAATAATAACTAGTAGGTGGGACCCCTTGTGACTCCCTTTAGTTCATAACTATCCTACCATCATAACATAATCCATTAGTTAAGAAAACACACTTCCTTGTACCTCCCATCAACATATATACTTTTGGAAATTTCAACTCATGAAAATTGAAATTATTCCAAAAATAATACTCCATATATTCAAAATAAAACATCTTGTCCAAAATTCCTGAAGTCATCCTATCATTGCGGGACTTGGAAAAGAGACCTTCCAGGCCTAGGTAGAGCTACTTCCTACCCAATCCAACTGAAAAATCATGCGTGTGTAATCGATTATAAAATAGTCTCTTTGAATAGCCATGCAGGACAACTCTTAAAATATGAAATAGATTTGGCTCAAAATGTATCAGGCTCATACAATCCAATCCACACAAATTGTTTTAACGTTAATCAATGAGAAGGAGGGTGGAAAAAATGTTCAGGGATACATGAGGGGTTTGTAATTAGTGAAAATATGATATAATTAAAGGGAATATATATGGTCATTGTTCAATGATAACAACAATCAACTGTAAACAAACCAATAAACCTTACTGCAATCCACACATAATTCTTCCACTTCTATCCAATCTAAAAAAAAATCTTCCTTAGCTGTGATCAATATTAGAACATGGGGCGAAGAAAATGAAGATGGGATATGTGAGGGGTTTATAATTAGAAAAAATGAGATAAAGAGGGGAAAATAAAATGTTTACTTTTCATGAGATTAATCAAGAAATCCATAAAATATTTGTAGTAAGGAAAATATGCATCAACCAACAATCGGATGACTGAGTAATAGTTTATGTACATTTGCCTAATTTCACTGCCCATTAATATCCAACATAGTTCCATTACAACAAAAGTATTCCACACTCTTTGCAAGAGGTTTTTTCCCTCTTAATTGTACATTCTACATTTTATAACAGTCAACAACAACACTCATTCCCAATCTGTAGCTTTTAACATCCATCACTGCCATACAATTTCCAAGTCCACATCTATATTTCCAAGTAGTGTTTCCAAAAATAACAATGAAATCTCCATTTATGTAATAGAGCCAATAAATATCTGTAATAATATTCGTCCCCATACATATATATGCAGTGGAAAAATCGAAATGATAAAGACCTCACATGTCACGCCTGAAAATCAATTGACGATAATCCACAATCAACATTTAGACATAGGCTATGCAGAAGTAAATTTCCAAAACCATGTAACCATGCTACTGTGAAACAAATATCTCAGTGTGACTTAAACCCGAGCCAAACATTCCACACAACTGTCATGAGCAGTGATCAATTTGCAAAAAGATAACACACTTAGAAATTAGGAGTATCATTGGGAATACAAACAAGTCATCTATATTATACATGGTGCACAACTGAGAGGATTCCATAGTTTCATAATTCCCATAACCACATAGCGATATATAACCACCGTATAACTCAAAAATACATTTTGGCCATTTATTAAGCCACTTGTGAGTGACCAGGCCACACACATTCAAGTGTATTCTACCAATGACAAAAAAAATGTAGTAAACATATCCAATCCAATATTCTAATTCTCAAAACATCATCTACAAGATGCGAGATGTGTGAACAACACCAAACCCAACCATTATCAGAACATCATGAGCACCACTCTAACGGCCATATAATAACCAACAATTCAACACTATGGTAAGGGAAACAATAGGCCAACCATCGTGATAAAAATGTATACCCACAAACCAAAATGGAAACGATAGAGGCCCTTTCATAATAAAAATAAATTGATTCCTTGACTACAGGATGGCGACTGTGACTCTTAGAAGTGAAATTGGCAATGCGGGGCTCATTCCATTACCAAATAGATAGTGGTCAACACCATACTAACATGACTTCTATATGAATCACCATTGAGCATGTATTCGAAGTAAAAGGCCACGATAAACGTAACATGCCCAACAAACTCCTTATGTAGCTTCGGACTGGAGGGTTTATGGGTTTTCATGGTAGCCATCGCAGGAAGGAGGGGGGGTACCTGTTGTGGTGGATATTTGTGCTAAAGACAAATGCTCAAGGAGGACCATGATGCTTGTGGATGGGAAGCATTTCCTTAAGAGAGTTGTACAGGGTTCTAGTTAAAACCAGGAACCGCGAAGATAATAAACTATTCATCTTTTTAAAAGAAACACCTTTAACTGAACGCAGTGGTAACAAAAGATATCACCCAGGAGACCACCAACTCTGATGAAACTAAAACAATTATACATAGAACCATCGATTTTCCATTCAAGTCGAAACCACACAGTTGCAATACTCAAGACAACACAAACCCATACAACTGAGCCAAAAATATTTCATAACCAGAGTGAAGTTAGGAATGGACAAAAGAGACATACATGTTAATCGAAGACCTTAAGACGAGAGGTGGTTGAACGGTTTCAATATGCCCAAAATACAGAGTGCAATCACAACAGCCAGATCAAACAATAGTTCAATGAGGGTGATGGCCAATTGGAAGGGTAAAGGTGACGTACAGTAAATGCACGTTGCTTCCACCTATCTCACATTTACTCCATAGTACATGCCAACGAGCCTTCATTAACGCCATTGATCAACCAATGCATCGATAATATCAATTCATTAACCATAGCATAATCCATAAAAAAATTAAAATCCATTGCTTCCATAAGCCACTAAGGATTATAACATATGCATATCGGTACTGATTGCATCAATCAACGCGTAACCCATGTATTATCACTTTCCAAGAATGCGCCACCAAAACTTCCATGATATGCATATCACAATTAAGATTTTTTTTATTAAAATGTCATTCCTCGTTAGCTAAGGATTAACAAATATTGTATGCATGTATTGTTTCAGACTAGGTTCCTTTGCATTGTAATACTTTTCCCTCTTTTAAAAAAAACTGCCCTTCATGTGAATTTACTAATAGGTTTGTTGTGTGGGTGTGAGAAGAACAATACTATATATGAATAGTAGGTTGTTGTGTCATGAAGGGATAACATCTCACAGCTTAACTCATATCAATGAACACCATATTAATATCAACCATGTAATTTATGTAGCTCAGCATCATAACATGAATAGACTTGCTACTAAATAATTCCAGGAGGTCCCACCTACTAGTATTATTTAGTTTTATAATAATAGCTTTAGAAACACTTTGTGGGTGGAACTACGTTGGCATTTTCAATCGTCAACAAACTGGTGAATCCAAAGGGAAATTTGTTCTTAATATATTAGAACTTAGAACTCGTGGTTTCACAGACCAAGGAAAGCAATCTCAAGAAGACGTAACTCGAATGGTTATGCAACAAGGGGAAGTGAGCGGATTTAATCTAAAGATGACCGGGAATTTGGGAATAAATCATGAAAAATGTTAAGTATGAGGAAATTTTTTACCACTGTATGCATAACCCATCAACTAGAATCTGTTCTTTGACCTCCCAGGAGGAAAATTTCCATATTTTCTCTTAACTTTCAGTGGATGAAGAAATGGCAGGGAGAAGCAGGAGATAACTAATTCTTTATAAAACAACGGTGGAAATGTATAGCAATTTCAAGGGTCCTTTAGAGATGACACCCTAATAGCTGTGTAAGCTTGATCGTTATTGACTAACAATTCTTTTGTGGAGGCATCATTGTGGTATAATTGATCCAACCTTCTACCTTGACCAAATCTTAAAAGATGATAAAGTCAAAAATTGTCACAGGAGTAATAATGCAGAAAATAGAGCAGCAACAGTAAAAGATAGAAAAACAACATAGTAAAAGATCAAATCAGAAAGCATAAACATGTAAGTAGAAAGGGAGGCACAAAAAATTGAAAGCAGAGCTAAACTACTAGTATATAGAGGAAAACCAAACAACGTAGAGATTTTTACATTGGTTCCACATAATGCTTCAAGTGAGAACCGTTAGTGCTGTAGGAAAACAATCTCTCTTGCAAATCTTTTAGAATGTAAGAATTTGTACCTAAGACAAAAGCAATCTTGAAAGGACCCGACCATAATTTCTGAAATTTTTAATTTCTTCCTCTATCAACATGAGCCGAATCCCACAACAAAACTTTTTCATTGACCTTAAACTTGAGAGTTTTGACACTTTTGTTGAAATATTTCTTAACAATTTGTTGTCTCCTTTTAATATTATCCAAAGCAAACATTGTTTATTCTTCCAAAGCTAGTAATGCATTTACTCTTTGTGAAACATCTAAAGAATTTAATTCTTCAGTCTGTAGCATCAACCTTAAGGAAGAAAGTTCCATATTGGTTGGAAGGAGGGCTTCTTGGCCATAAACCAGCTAAAAAGGGGTACAACTAGTACTTACTTTCATGATATTTCAATCTTCCTAGAGAGCATAAGTGAGGAGAGTGTGCCACTGGCGAGGTTTATCTTCGATGAGCCTTTTAATGATCCTTATCAGATTTTTATTAGTGAACTCAGCTTGCCCGTTTCCTTGGGGATAATAAGATGACGATGTGAAATGTTTAACCCCTAATTTGGATAGAAATTGAGTCAGCTTAGCAAAAATGAAAGTGGGACCATTGTCTATAATAATTTCCAACGAAAGACCAAATATGGGAAAAAAATTATTTTCGAGGAAAGAAATTACCTAATCATATGTGGAATGTTTAAGTGGGACAACTTCAACCCATTTAGTAAAAATTATATGGCTGTCAAGATGAAAACCTGCCCAACCAAAGAAGGAGGGTTAATAGGACCAATAAAATCTAATCCCCATTTTGAAAAAGGAAAATCTAGTGAGACAAGTTGTAATGGCATGGTTGAAAGGCGTTCCTTCCAATAAATTTTTGGCATTTGTCGCAAGACCTCGAAAAAATGTAAGAGTCACGAAATATTGAAGTCCAATAATATCCCTTCCTAATAATCTTGAAGGCAGCGGTCTTTGCAGAAAAATAACCTCCTACATAAATGTAAGAGATTGAAGAGTCGTGGGCTTCCTGCAACAATTTTTGTGTGTCTTCATTATTTACACGGGGAAGTAGCACACCATCAACAGATCTTCAAAATAGCAGGTCTCCTATAATGACATATATTGCAAATTCGAGACAGAGTCTTCTCCTTTGGTGAGTATCTAAGTTATCTGGACATCTTTGGTTCTGTAAATAATAAAACAAGTTTTTGTACCAAGGATGTTCAAACACAAGGAGGGTCTGATCGTTAAAGTAAAAGAGAGATGAAAGGGAACTATCTTCTTCGTCAATTTATTCACCATTTTCGGCATGCTGAGCCAAGTGAAGGGCTAGGTCACATCCCTTGATAGTGGTAGAAGTCACGATATTTAAATCATGCTCTTGGATCTTGGCAAGCCAATGTGCAATTTTTCCTGAAAGATAAGTTTGTGAGAGAGAAAACTTAACAGCAGGTAAAGGGACTTTTACCAAATCTGTTCTTACCTAAGATGTAGTGGCGAAACTTTTTGATGGCCTTAAAAAGAGAAAAAGTGTGTTTCTCAATAAAAGAGTATTTAAATTCATCATCATCCAAACTTTGACTCATGTAAGCCACAGATTTTTCATTTCCTTGAGCATCATCTTGCGTAAGGACAATAGAAACTACCTACTCAATGGCATTAGTATAAATCATGAATTCCTTCTCAAAATATCGCTTCACCAAAACCAGTGTGGAGTTGATTGCTTTCTTAATCCCTTCAAAATCATTCCCAACATCATCAGTCCAGGAAAAAGAATAGTCTTTTTTAAGCAGATTATGGATTGGCTTGAACATCACTGCAAAATCTGGAACAAACCTATGGATGAAGTTAATAACTCCCATAAAAGCTTGAACTTCCTTCTTGGAAGTAGGAGCAGGAAGGTTAAGGATAGCAATGATTCTTTTAGGATCGATACTTATTCCTGAATCAGAGACAATGTTTCCAAAGACATTTCCCTTGGTAACACAAAAAATGGACTTGGAAGGGTTTAGGGAAATTCCGATTTTCCTACACACATGAGAACTTTTCTCAAATGGACAAAATGATCTGATCAGAATTTAGATTAAACTATTATGTCATCAAGTTAGATCTGAATGATCTTACCAATCAAATTGTCAAAAGCTAATTGCATATCTCTTTGAAAAGTGGCACCTGCATTACATAACCCAAATGACATACGTTTATAAGAAAAGGTACCCCAATGAGTAATAAATGTGGTTTTATATTTATCTTCCCTTTTTACCTTGATTTGATTGTAAATAGAAAACCCATCAAGTAAGGACATCATTTGTGACCCTGCAACCTGTTGTAAAATCATTTCCATGTTGGGAAGGGGGAAGTGGTCCTTTATACTAGCTCAATTTAATGCGCGAAAATTAGCGCATAATCTAATCTGACCAGTTGTCTTCCAAACAAGGACTAGATTTGAAACCCACTTAGAATACTTGAATGGAAAGATAATCCCAACCTTCAAAAGTTTTTCCAACTCCTTTCGAATGGTTGCTTCTAGCACAAGGTTGATAGGTCTTTGTTTTTGCCTAATTGACTTTACGACTTCTTGAATGGGGATGGTGTGTTGTATAAGACCAAGATCAAAACCATGAAGATCCTCATAAGACCAAGCAAAAACGTCTTGAAATTCACCAAGCAACTTGGAAAACTTCTCCTTCTCTTCTTCTGAACATTTGGCACCTAGTTTCATGTTCTTTGGAGTCTTGGGTGTCCCAATGTTCAAGGATATGGTCTCACCCACCTTGATTTTCGATTCTTCTTCCTTTTTTTTTCCTTGTCACCTACAACACTCGAAGAAAATGAACTCTCTATAGGGGTCAAGCCTTTAGGAATATTGTTATCTTCCATAGATATAATTTCCTTAGGCTTAAAAGGTTCATTTTGGATAAAATCACACATTCTCTCGTCATTGGGGAAGACCTTCCAAGATTCTACATTGTCAGGAATATGTGGACAATATAGGGATCGAAAGGTATAATCAGGTCTGTGAGGTAGAAGTTTTCGAGTAGGAGAAGTTGCAAAAAAATATAACCAATCATCCATTGAGTTAAGTTCCCTCTTTATGTGAGTGATATTGAAAGATAATAGGTTCGAGATAAGATCCCAAACCATTTGGGTGTATCGTTTCATCAACTTGTTGTTATGGGAATATATCTTACGTACGAGGTTAACAATAAGCTTGGAATCCCAAAAAACTGATAGGTGACTGCAACCAAGATTATATGCGTTTTCAATGCCTAATAATAGGACGTCAAATTCGGTGACATTATTTGTGCAAGAAAACTCCAACCTATAAGAAAAGTTATGGATTTTCCCTATAGGTGAAATTAAGACAACTGCAGCTCCATTTCCCTCATTAGAGCATGAACCATCAAAGTGCATGTGCCACATACCATCATCTAGATTGATTTGTTCCAAAGGAATATTATCCTCCTTAGCAAAGATAGAGTATACTCCTAGGTCTTCTTCTATATAGTTTACATTAGGTTGTGGGACACTCTCGATATAAGGGGATATCCTTCCTTCTCTAAGAACTATAATATTTTTTTCGTTTCGAGGAATAGATAAATGTGTTCCGTCGAGTGAGAGGTATCCACCTGTTAAGGCTTGCCAATCTCTTCCAAAAATAATTGAGTAATTGCTTACAGGAATATCAATTACCTGAATGTTGAGGGTCGTCCTTATTTCAGGGTGAGCACACAAAACTAAGGTCACATCCTTAATATCACCTATGGTCTTATGTTGTAGATTATTATAGGAAAGCATGTTTCTATCGTTTCCATATGTATAACACAATCCTAGCTCTTCCATAATAATATTCGACATCACACTTGGGCCCGAATCACCATCAATGAGGAAACAATGGGCAATTTTATCCATGATTTTTACCAAAATATAAAATGGGGTATTTTTTACATGGTATCTAAAGTTATGTACACCTATTTTATTTATATAATAATCTTCCTCATTTACATCCTCAGAAAGATTGGCTACAGCGAAAGATTTTCTTTCCATAAATCATTTCATATGCATCTGTTGTTCAGGGATGACAACCATGTCTAGAAGGGTTGCATCTGCCTTAATGTTGGCCACTTGATTCAAGATATTGTATTTGGAAGAGGGGAGAGAAGGGGTGATTCCTTGACTCTTAGGAATTTTAGGAACCTGGGCCGCAACAATGGTTGAGGATGAACTCGGGCTAGAAGAACTGCGAGGAGGGTCAAATTTTCGTTTTGGGGCATAGGATTTATTCCTAGTATTGATGACCATGACATCTTCTGACTTGGAAAAATATAGGAAAACAATAGTAGCTTATGTTCGTTTACCAAACATCTTGTCTCTGGAACTCTTCCTTACCTCACATGTGGTTTCTTCATGATGTTCCTCACAGAATTTACACCAACTCTGAGGCAGGATAGCCTTCGACTGGAAATTATTTTCAACTAGACTTCTAAAAGGAGAGGCAGAAGAGGATGAAGCTCCAGGGGTGAGGGGGTTGAAAATACCTTTCTGCTCAAAAGTTATCATACGATTATTCATTTCTTGTACCAACTGTAAGAGAGCAAACATATATGTTTGTCTAACTAATTCTCCCTGGGGTAGACCAGTTCGTTCAAGTTGTTCCTCATACTTTGAGCAAGTGTGGAGAGCAGAAACAAGGTTATCAATGGCCTTTTCTTCAAGCCTATGACGATAAGGAGAAGGAAATGCATTGTAGTAATGCATGAAGGCTTCTTGGTTCTGGGGGCGGATAATTTCGGGGATTTGGTTATACAACTTGGTAAAACGCAAGTTGAAGGACCTGATGGTCTCACCATATTTGTAAATGACATTGTTGTACTCACTTAATTTCTCAGTAGGGCTTTGGGATTACCCATAAGTGGATCAGAACCAATAAATCAGTTCCTCCCAAGTAGACAAGATCTTAGGAGGAAGGTCAAAGAAATCATCCGCAGACTTTCCTTCTAAGGAATTGACAAACAGGTGCATGCAAGTGTCATTGTCGTTAGTCCCTATATTATGACGAGCATTTGAAAATGCCACTACATGTTCATTAGTACTGATAGTGTTTTTTCTTGAAAACTTAGGAGAATTCTCTTTAAACTTTAGAAGCGGGTGAGTAGCAGGTGCTAGGTTAAGAGGAGAAGACACATGCCATGGTGTGGCCATGGCATCTTCTTCAAACTGAAAAAGGCCATATTTTTTAATGAATTTGGTGGGATTTGTATCAGATTGGACCAGGATATGGTGGTTGTACAAGCTACCAATCACCAATGACAATGAATATTGGGAAGATGGAGCACTTCCAGTGCCACCAGAGCCACCACTAGATGGCATTCTCTGGATGATAGGTGAGGGAAAGAAAGATGAGATGGATGAATTAGATAAATTTCTCCTTAGAGAACTTTGTTGGGTAGATAACACAACATTTCTCCTTCCTATTTCATCAATAGGATTGATTTCAAGTGACAAGCCTCTTCTTCTTCTAGAAGCATAAGAATCCCAGGTCATGAAAGAAAGGCCAAAAATGAAGAAACAAGAGGTTATTGTTGATTTCTGGGCTGCCTACAAATAGCTTCCAATTTTTCTTGGACACTAATATCTCTTTCAATTGCTGCCCAAGAATGGTTAAGCTTGACACGGGTCCTAGCAGTGTCTAAAACAATATGAAGTTGTTCTAGTCTTGGATATCTGGCTCAAGATTGGGTTGTCTATCAACAGGGACAGTCATGAATATAAAAAAAGTGAAGGAATCAAAACATAAAAGAAATCAGTATCGATGAAAAATTGAGTATAGAATTTAACCAGAGAGATATTGAAGATCTCCCGAATATGGTCGCCAAATAAATGTTGAGGACAAGATATGAATTGATCGTACTCGAGAATTTTCAAACTTTACTTGGTCAACAAAAATATATATCCTAACTCACAAGTATTAATTACAAGTTCTTAGGCTAGTATTTTATCAACAAAAAGCTTGCTGGAAATTCACTTTTTATGTATTTTTATGAAAATATCAGTTGTTGAAATAAATGTAAGAATAGAAGTAAAGACACCAAGAACATAATCAATATATATGAGACATAAAGCAATCCTTTATTTCATTCCAATTCACCAAATATTCATTGTCTATACAAAACATCACACATAAATCTTGGACCAAAGTCAAACTTAGAAATCCCTGATGGAACATAAAAATGGACCTCTGACAGAAAACCAAAAATGAACTCTAAAATCGGGATCAAATTGCCACAAATTGCTTCCCAATCGACTCTACACAATATTCTTTATCAGTCATGAAAGTTAATTCACAAACATACAAATATACATAGACTATCAAAGATAGATCAACACCTTAAAGAACAAGTGTCTGAATGATTTGATTCAACCGTGAATGTTGTTGTCTACAATAAGACCCTACTATCACAAAAGCGAATTAGGATATGATGAATATATGAATGAATGAAAATTGAACTATCTCAGCATAACTCAAAGAGCAGAGCTTAGCAAGCTTTATGCTTCTATCCTCCTTTCTTCCTCTCCTTAGTTCAGCCTTTAACAATCTATAATTGGTTAGAGTAATTGAACTAACTTATTAGTTAAGTTAACATAAGGCCTTAACTAACTTTAGTTAGGGGGGCCAGTAGTAATTATAATAAGGATCATCATTAAATAATAACTAGTAGGTGGGACCCCTTTTGACTCCCTTTAGTTCATAACTATCCTACCATCATGGAATAATCCATTAGTTAAGAAAACACACTTCCTTGTGCCTCCCATCAACATATATACTTTTGGCAATTTCAACTCATGAAAATTGAAATTATCTAAAAAATAATACTCCATATATTCAAAATAAAACATGCTGTCCAAAATCCCTGAAGTCATCCTATCATTGTGGGACTTGGAAAGGATATCTTCCAGGCCTAGGTAGAGTTACTTCTTGCCCAACCCAACCGAAGAATCATGCATGTGTAATCTATTAGCAAATAGTCTCTTTGAATAGCCATGTAGGACAACTCTTAAAATATCAAATAGATTTGGCTCAGAATGTATCAGGCTCATGCAATACAATCCATACAAATTGTTTTAATGTTAATCAATGAGCAGGGGGTGGAAAAAATGTTCAAGGATAGATGAGGGGTTTGTAATTAGTGAAAACATGATATAATGAAAGGGAATAGATATGGTCATTGCTAAATGATAACAACAATCAATTGTAAACAAACCAATAAACCTTACTGCAATCCACACAGAACTTTGCCACTTTTATCGAATCTAACATAGAATCTTCCTTAGCTGTGATCAATATCAGAACAGGGGGTGAACAAAATGAATATGAGATATGTGAGGGTTTTATAACTAGTGAAAAATGAGATAATTAGGGGGAAAGAAAATGTTTATTGTTCATGAGATTAATCAAGAAATCCATGACATATTTGTAGTAAGGAAAATATGTATTAACTAACAATCAAATGACTAAGTAATAGTTCCTCTACATTTTCCTAATTTCACACTCCATTAATATCCAACACAATGCCATTACAACAGAAGTATTCCACACTCTTTTCAAGAGGCTATGTCCCTCTTAATTTTATGTTCTGCGTTTTATAACAGTCAACAACAACACTCATTCCCAATCTATAGCTTTTAACATACATCATCACCATACAATTTCCAAGTCCACATCTATATTTCCAAGTAGTGCTTCCAAAAATAACAATTAATTCTACATTTATGTAATAGAGACAATCAAGATCTGTAATGATATTCATCCCCATACATATATATGCAGTGGAAAAATCGAAATGATCAAGACCTCACATGTCATGCTTGAAAAGCAATTGACGATAACCGAAAATCAACATTTAGACATAGGCTATCCAGAAGTAAATTTCTGAAACCATGTAACCATGCCACTGTGAAACAAATATCTCAGTGTGACTTAAAATCGAACCAAACATTCCACACAACTGTCATCAACAGTGATCAATTTGCAAAAAGATAATGCATTAAGAATCCAGGAGTATCACTGGGCATACAAACAAGCCATATATATTATACATGGTGTAAAACTGAGAGGATTCCATAGTGTCATAATTCTCATAACCACATAGCCATATATAACCATGATATAACTCAAAAATACATTATGGGCCATTTATTAAGCCACCTATGAGTGCCCGGGCCACACACATTCAAGTGTATTCTATCAATGACAAAACAAATGCATTAAAAATATCCAATACAAGCTTCTAATTCTCAAAACATCATCTACAGGACGCGACATGTGTGAACAACACCAAACCCCTGTGACTAATTCCAACCATTATCAAAACATCGTGAGCACCACTCTAACGGCTATATAATAACCAAAAATTTGACATTGTGGTAAGGGAAACAATAGGCCAACAAGCGTGATAATGATGTATACCCACGAACTAAAACAGGAATGACAGAGGCCCTTTCATAATAAAAACAAATTGATTCCTTGACTACAGGTTGGCGACTGTGACTCTTAGAAGTGAAATTTGCAATGCGGGGCTCATGCCATTACCACATAGGCAGTGGTCAACACCATACTAACATGAATTCTATACAAATCATAGGTGAGCATGTATTCAAAGTAAAAGGCCACAACAAACTTAACATGCCCAATAAACTCCTTATGCAGCTCCGGTCTGGAGGGTTTATGGGTTTGCATAGTAGCCATCTCAGGAAGGAGGGGGGGCACCGACTGTGGTGGATCTTTGGGCTAAAGAAATGCGCTCAAGGAGGACCACGATGGTTTTGGATGGGAATCATTTCCTTAAGAGAGTTGGACAGGGTTCTAGTAAAATCCAGGAACCATGAAGATAATCATCTATTAAGTTTTTTAAAATAAAAACCTTTAACAGAACGCAGTGGTAACAAAAGATATCACCCAGGAGACCACCAACTCTAATGAAACTACAATAATTATATGGAGAACCATCGATTTTCCATTCAAGTCAAAACCACACAATTGGAATACTTAGGACAACACAAACCCATACAACCAAGCCAACATTATTTCATAACCAGAGTGAAGTTAGGAATGGCCAAAAGAGACATGCTTGTTAATCAAAGACCTTAAGACGAGAGGTGGTCGAGCAGTTTCAATCTGCCCAAAATCTAGAGTGCAATCACAACATTTAGATCAAACAACGGTTCGATTAGGGTGATGTCCAACTTGAAGGGTAAAGGTGACGTGTAGTAAATGCACCTCTCTTCCACCTATCTCACATTTAGTCCATAGTACATGCCAATGAGCCTTCATTAACACCATTAATCAACCAATGCATCGAGAATATCAATTCATTAACCATAGCATAGTCCATAAAAAATTGAAAATCCATTGCTCCCATAAGCGACTAAGGATTATAACATATGCATATCGGTATCGATTGCATCAATCAACGCATAACCCATGTATTACCACCTGCCAATAATGCGACACCAAAACTTCCATGATATGCATATCACAATTAATCATTTTTTCTTAAAATTCCATTCCTCGTTAGCTAAGGCTTAACGAATATTTTATGCATGCATTGTTTCAGACCAGGTTCCTTTGCATTGTAATACTTTTCCCTCTCTTAAAAAAAACTACCCTTCATGTGAATTTACTAGCAGGTTTGTTTTGTGGGTGTGAGAAGAACAACACCATATATGAATAGAAAGTTGTTGTGTCGTGAAGGGACAACATATCACAACTTAAATCATATCAATGACCACCATATTAATATCAAACATGTAATTTTTGTAGCTCAGCTTCATAACATGAACAAACCTGCTACTAAATANTATTATTTATTTTTATAATAATAGCTTTAGCAACACTTTGAGAGTGGAACTACATTGGTGTTTTCAATCGTCAACAGTTTCCTTCTTTCATGTGATCTAAGTCTCTCTAACTATTTCTAGAATCCTCTTTCCCTTTTTATTCTTATCATTCCCTCGTGTAGTGACTTCACAATGTTGATGTGCCCTCAAAGGGTTTGAAGTTAATATCCCTTCTCTTAATACTTCCTGGGTGGATATACTTGTTTCTTGTATAGGAAGGTTCTTCAAGCCTTCTTGCATTCTTTCAACCTTGACAACTAATTCTCCTTCTTTCTATCCCTTTTTTTTTATTGCTTTGTTATGTTTCTTTGAATTATCCTCTCGTTCTTCTATTAGTGAATCTATTTTTCTAGCTATGAAATCCCTTAGGTCTTGGTTTTTATTTTTTGTATATTTTTCCTCTGCTTTCCTTTTGATCCGATCCTTCTCAAGTAAAAGTGGGAAAGGGGCGTTGTCCCCAATAATCTTAATGACTTCAAATTCCTCTTCAGTCGATGTTCCATGAACAATAATAGGTACATTATTTACTCTTCCACATAGGGTTATCATCTTTCCCTTAAACAAGCCTATCCTTCCTAATGAAGGTACCATAATAGGATTTCCCAAAATTTTCCAAGTGTCTTCTGTCATAATATTTACTTGTGTTTCTTCATCCAATACACAGTCTATGTCGAAGTCTTCTATTCTTGCACTTATGCACTGTTTTAATTTCAGGATCTCTGGTAAACTAACATCTTTGTGAACATCCATCATTTCTTTCAACTGTACTAATGTAGTATGAATTTCCTTCGGCCTTTTCTCTAACACACCCTTAGTCTCTTGACTCTCTTCATATTTTTCTTGTCTTATGTTCATTCGTTCAACTTTAGCGATCATCCTTGGACAATCCTCAACCTTATGACCAAAAATCTTACAACAAAGACAAATAGGACCTGTGCTAGGGAATTCCTTAGCAAGATGTCTCAGTCTTTTGCAGTTATAACACAAATTTAATCCTCTTTTTCTTTTAAATGTTACCCAATCTCTTATGTACTCTGCACTAGTATCATAGTGTTGGACTTGCAATTTGCAAAAAAAAAATCTAGGTTCATGCATCCACGTGTTAGTCCAAAAACTCTTTTTATGCATAGGAATAACATGTCTTTCTTCATTTCCATTAAATTTACTCAAATCAGCTATTTCTTTCAACTGCACCCTAGCCTTCAGACTAGGACATAATCTATTAAACATACTTAATTCCATGCTTTCAAAACAAAAAATTTCACTTATCTTTCTCTTGTCAAAGCACAAAGCTTTACCTCTTTTAGGATCTTACCTATTTTCTTTATATCAGATTTCTTTCTTAGCACAAAGCCTCACAAGTCAAGTAGTGTACTGCGCACTTCAGCAACAGATCTATGGAAAAGGCTTCTCTTTTTATTTATTTCAGTTCCCAACAATCACAGTTTCAGGTCTCGGCAACAGAACCATTTTTTTTCATAGGGGCAGACCCAGGGTTAAATGCTTAACAACACACTGAAAAAACCCTGACTACTGGCCCTTTCGACAATACCTACGAAGTAGGTGAGGTCTCATCCGAGATAGAAGCAGGGGGGGTTACAAGACGCAGGTGTCTGTAACAAGATAGGACATAGATCTATGATAATAACACTTCATAGAGTATACTGATAAATCTAGGAAGTTGCATGAATTAGTTTATTCACCTTATGAACATCGCAGAACATATCTAATATAGATATAGCGCAGTAACAACAAATATTAAGCACTTAAACCACTTAGCACTTAGCACTCTGAATCAGATCTAGCATTCTAACATAAGAAATGCATTTAAGCAACACATACATATTCATTACACATATAATCTAATCACTAAGAAAAACATAACAAATATAACATTGCACAAACAAAACCATAAGACACCAGATATATGTGGTTCACCCCAGTGTGGGGATACTTCCACCAACTGCTTCGCCTATTTATTATTCGTTAATCTCTTACATTCAGTTACTCCTGTGCACTAAGCCACAAAGTCGAGATTTGCACCAGACAGGAGATCTGCGCACTAGGCACTAGATCCTCCTTCCAAAACTAGGTCAAGGCACAAATCCAAATCTCTATCAAGAAAAAATTCTTAACACACATACATTCCCTTGCACAAATCCACTTGAACTACTTGCACTTAGCCAACTCCAATCCATCTTTTACAATACAATCTTATTTATGTATACTTTTACAAATCCTTACAATAAGGACTAAACATGGGGAAACCCCATGGGCTGACATCCCATAACCCATTACAAAAACCCTATAGAACCCCTTACTAGGTCCACATAGCCTGCAAAATAAGTGATATCTGCGATCTCAGCTCCACCTGGGCACTCCATCTTCGGCCATCGTGTCAAAGTCCAAAAGTGGGTCAACTCTGACCAATGTTTCCTCAAAACTTTGTCGAGGGCCAACACATTCTTTATTAGGACCTTCACCCATCATGTTCTTATTATTAATTTCTTCATGTTATTTATTAGGACCTTCATCCATCATGTTCTTATTATTAATTTATTTTTTCTTGATTTTATTTTGGCTTGAGAAATCTGTCATTTGATTTTCTTCTTCCTTTTTACTTCTATAGTTTCCTTCCTTAACAAACTTCATGACTTGTAATTTCACCTTTTCTTTTTTAGAAGGATGATCCTTCCTCATGTTTGTAAATGGTACTCCATTTGTCATTATCTTCTTTCTTATTGTATCCAAGACCATTTTTGTCATCAACTGATCTTTGGTTCTTCCAAATATTTTCTAGGATAGCTGAGCTATTCTGGAAATTGACAATCTTATTTGTATTTTCATTCATTTGTTTGATATTGACTATTTCTAACTTTAATATATAACATAATTATTCCTTTTTAGTTAATTGAATCTTCAGGGCTTCTTCCACTTCTTTAGCATGTTCAAGACGAGTCTTTAGATTGATGACTATTTCTTCTATCTCATCCAAGACTTCTTTGCATTTAATAGTTTTGTCATATGTCCTCAATTCTTCCATATATTTTGTTAGATCAAAAACTTTGGTTTTCAATATTTTGATTTCTTCCTCATATTCTAGTTGAATCCTTTTGAGGTTGATGGCTTCTAATTCAAACATTTGGCATGATTCTTCATTTTTAGTTATTTGGATCTTTTGGGCTTCTTCATTTTCTTTAGTTTCCTCAATTTCAGTGTTTATATTGTTAACTGATTCTTCTGTTTCTTTTATTATTTCTTTTCTTTTACTATCATGTGTCTTTAATTCTTCCATCTCTTATGTTAGATTAGTAACTTCGATTTTCAATCTTTTGATCTCTTCTTCTTTGTTTTCTAACTGAATCTTTTTCTCATGCTCTTCATGGTTAGATTGATCTAACTATTGAGGTAGAAACATATATATCTGTTGAAGTTTATCCAACTCTTATAGAGTGCACATAGTTCTGTACTCAATATTGTCAAAAGCCTCCACAAGTACTTGAATATGCATATAATTTCCTAGTGCCAAACAAATCTCTTTAATTGCAACTGCAACATCAATTTTAAGATTATATAATTTTTATTTAGTGATTACTAAGGTATGCCTCAATTCCTTGATGAGGTTTCCTTCCTCATTGTTGACTGAGGTTTGCATCAAATCCTGCATTTCATTTTGATTAAAAATCTCTTTCTCTATATTATGTTCTTCAATCTGATTGCAATTTTCCTTTTCTTTATCTTGTTCCTTATCTTGATAAGAATTCTCTTCTTATGAGTTTTGTTCTTTGTTATGATAGAAATCTTATTTATCTGATTCTTGTTCCTCACTTTGATATGATTTATTTTCTTCTTGTGTTTCATTATTATAACAATTTTCTAGTTGGAGCCATAATTATTTAGTAGATTTGTAGGGCCTCGTCTTTTCTTTGACTTGGTCTGAAAATCCATCCTGGATTGCTTTTAAGGCTATTGAATTGTTTCTCCTTGTTTCCTTTGTTATTTTGGTTTTTCTCTTTGAAGTATTTAAGTGCCAGGGCTTACTTACTACCAAATATCAAACTCCATATCCTCTTGAATTCAGATATCTTTTCATATTTTCCCTCCATGAAGGATAGCTTGTTCCATCAAATAAGGGAGCTTCATTTGTGGAGATAATAATTTCTCCACCCATTTCTTCTGAATCTACCTTCCAGTGTTTAAACTGTGTTGAANCACTTGACACTAAGAGGGGGGGGGGGTGAATCAGTGTCACAAAACTTTGGACAATTTTTCACCTTTCACAAATTAATTGAACAAAATATATTTGATTCATTTTCTCAACCAAAATATAAAAGAATAAATATTTTATTTATTTATTTAACTTGGATGAATACATAAGATCAATCTTTGAATATCTTCAACTTCAAGCAACTATTGGAGACCCAAATCTATGTTACAAGACCCAGCTTGTAGTTCTCATATCCAATTGAGAAATGAGGAAGTCAACCCTCATAGCAAGTCCCATCTTGTTGATCTCAAATCCAACTGAGATGTGAGGAATCCAATCCTCATACAAGACCCAGCCTGTAAACATGCACCAGCCTGATAGAATGAACCTTCATTCAATCCATTATATATAAATATATATACTTCAACAAATTCAAATACACTTATTCTCATCATTCTCTCTTGTTTATATAGTCTTCCAACTGGTGTGAATTTGAATCATTGTGTCTTTTGATATTTGAACCATTGTACCTTTTCATAATATTAATATTTAATTAATATCATCTTTCCTTTTATCCTTTATTCATAATGATCATGAATTAACTCTATTTTAATCGTGACTGTCTGTCGGTTCTTTTGTATTCATGAGTTGATCACAGACATGGATTGACTCATTATATCGTACTCATGCTTATGTTGTGTTCTCATTTCACAAACAGATCATATTTTGATCTTTTATCAATTCTCTGTATTATTCTACTGTTGACTCTCTGTCGAATTAAATCTTTAAGAGGAACTTCCTTCAAACTATTTACATATGGCTATATGTGAAAAACCACAGGATTATTGATTTGAGTGTTTCCTCTTCTTTTTCCCTTTGTTTCTTTATATGACCGCAAGTGGTGACCAAGCGCTAAGCTAAATAAGTGATTGATCACTTTTCAATATCGACGGTCACGTTTTAATGTCACAATGAGCTCGACGGTTCTCATTTACTTCGGAACTTCGGCTATTTGTGGCTCCTGAATTCTGGAGTAGCAATTCCTTTGAAGTGATTGTCTACCAAATGATTCATAAAGCGGTGGTGACCACTTGCTATCGGTTAACACCTCCACTTACATTATCCTTCCACTACGCTTGATCATTAGTTGGGAAAGCTCTTGAAGTATATCAATGGTTAACGTTGAATTCAACTTGTGGTGCTTTAGGTGTTTTCTCCTTCACATTCCTTCAATCTTCTGGAGTTCATTTTTCCAAAGTAGATAAGACGATTTGATTTTATTCACACGATGAACGATTCTCATTCATTTTGAAACTTCGGTACTTCGGGTATTTGCTAGCGGTGAAACTCCCAAAGTACAAAACTTCTAGAGTGGCGTAACATGTTGATTTCACTTGTTGACATGGCATGGGTCGAGTGGCTGTCACGTGTCACTCAGATTCATAATTTACACGTACCTGAAATTTCGATTTCATCTTGACACTTGTCATTAACTGATTGTTCCACGTGTCCTTGATGACGTGGTCTATTGATGTAGATCTCCTGATGTGGAACATATTCTTCTCCTAGATCTAACTCTTGTCCTAACTCTCGAAATGTATTTCAGATCAACGACTAAGAGTGACTTCGGAACTTAGGCCTTTGGGTGGACTCGTATGTTCTGAATCCTTTTTTCTCCGAAGTGGTCAGTGCCGAAGTTGACCACTATTCTGATCCAACGAACATCATGTATTGTCCAGATCGGATGGTCCTCATTTACTTAGGGACTTCAGGGTTCAACCTTTTTCATTGATTATCCTGTCCTTCCACTTTATAGATCTGACAATCAATATCACTCTCGAAATATTTCTCATATTGGACGACTCATGTTCTCTTCGGAACATTTGTGGCTTACAGTGTCCTTCCACTTTACTCGACCTAATGGTCGGTATTTTATCCAAAGTGTTCCTTGGATTGGACAATTCATGTCCACTTCGGGACTTCGACCTTCGGTCAATATTACTTATTCTCAACCCTTTTCTACGAAGTGGTCAATGCCGAAGTTGACCACTGTTGATCTAATGGTTCCCCTTTTCTATTCCATATCAACAACTAATACTTAACTCTAGATCAAATCTTGATCTAATGACTGAGAAACATTCTGAAGCTCCTGCTTTAGATCTGATGGTCCTTCTATAACCCGAAAAAGATTAACTCAATCCAACGACTATTAGGAATTCAAGTATTTGGGATCTCAACCCTTTTTCCTTGCTTATCCTGTCCTTCCACTCAATGTAAACTATTTGTTAGTAGTGGAACTAATGCCAACCGTAGATCTATTTGGGAGGTGACAATCGATGGTCTAGACTAATTATGGGATTGGAATTAACACGTTGTTCAATTCTCCCTTCTCTCTCTGAAATCAATCCTGACCCTTGATCCGACGCTTGCATATCTGACGGTCACAACTTGATCTGATCATTGAACAATTCTCCAATGATCCTTCTCTTGTAACTCCTAGATTTGACAGTCCTGGTTTGTCCCGTAATGATAATGAACGGCTTTTGTGCATCATTTGTTCTGAGCCTCATGTGCATCATCTCTTCTGAGCTTTTTCGGTTTATACTTGGTTTCCAACTGAACCAAGGATATCTGTCTGTTCTGATTTTGTGTGATCTAATACGCTTCCTCTCTTAAGCTTTGATCTCTACATAATGTCTAACATTTTCATTATTTGTATACTTTCAATGCGCTTTTCCTTCTAAACTTTGATCTCTTCGTACTATTTGACATTCTCTGCTAACTGTGCACTTTTCCTTCTGAGCTTTGATCTTTGCATACTTTTTGGCATTCTCTGCTAACTGTTATATTGTTGACATCAATGACAATTTCGTCTATGATAAATCAAAAATGAAAATTCATCATAACAACTTATCATCACATCATAATGACATCGACTGTTAACATCAATGACAACATATCCAACAATAAGGTTAGGGATTAGGAATCATAAATGTTAGATGTTCAAAGCATTAGGTAAATTCATAAGTGTGAGGATTTATAGATTTTATATGATTATAGAGGTTTCATGGTTATCATAGTTAAGGGTTATAGTTTCTAATAGTTAAACATTATAAAGACTAAATGGATTATAGTTTCTAAGAGTTAAACATTACAAAGACTAAAGGTTAGTGGTTATAGTGATTAGGTGTTAGGTGTTATAAGGGTTATGTGTGAAGGGTTAGATTTTCATGCATTTATAAAGGTTAGGATTAAGGGTTAATAAATATTTTGGGTTGGTGGATATAAAGGTTGGGGGTTACACATTATAGGGTCGATAGGGGTTAAGGTTTATATTTGATAGAGATTCGACTAAGGGTTAGTTTTTAAAAAATTCATATGTGTTCTAGGTTATGTCATTTACAATTTATTCCTTAAAGGTTTAAGGTTATATGATTCATAGGATTAGGGGTCATTGTGGATAATGGTTATAGGGTCAAAAGTCATAGGGGTTATAACAATTAGGAGTTATAGGTGTTATTCAAAGTAAGGGTTGGGAAATGTATATGTTAGAGTTTAGGTATTATAATTATAAAGGTTAGAGGTTAGAATAATAATGTTTATTGGAGTTAGTTGTCTAATATTATAAAGGTTAAGGGATGGGTGTTATTTCATTATATTTGGTGTTAATGGTTAAATGGGTTATGAGTTACAAGGGATTGTGGTTAGGGTTCATAGGGGCTATTGCTAAGGGTCATAGGAATTAGGGTTGATACATTCTTAGGAGTTACAAGATAAGGTTTAGTTTCCATTGGGATCACAAGTTTAGTTGGGTTATTCATGAAAAGTAATAGGGTTAAGTTTAAGGGGTTATAAGAATTAAAATATGTTATATATTATAGTGTACAGTTTTAAGGATCGTAAGAACTACAAGTTAAGGGTTATAAGGATTAGGGTTGTTGAGGGTTAGTCCTTATGAGTTATAGGGGTTGGTATTTTGGGGTTACATCTGTTACAAGTTAGTAGTAATATGGGTTAAATAGTTTTACAGGGGACATATGGTTTATGCCTTATGTTTTATAAGGATGAATGGTGATAAGGGTTAATGGTTATGGGGCTATGGGTGGTAGTGGATAAAGGTTAGACAATAAACATGGTTATACAATGGTTGTAGTTTTAAAATATCTTAATGCAATGGGTTAGAGATACTTGGGGCTTGGCCTTATAGGAGTTTAGGGTTCTAGGGGTAGGGATTAGTGGTTAAGGCATTAGGGACCATAAATATTAAATGTTTAAATAATTAGGGGTTACAAGTGTAAGGGTTTATAGAGGTTATATAGTTAAGGTTGTATGGGTTCAAGGTTATTCTGGGTAAGGGTTAAGGTTTATCTCTCTTACATTTAAGGTATAAAGGATAGGTGTTGTGGGGATTAAATGTTAGGGGTTAATGCAATTATAAAGGTTAGGTTTAAGGGTGAATAAAGTTTATGTGTTTTTGGATATATGGGTTGGGGGTTATAGGTTATTGCATGTGTTGTAGGGGTTAAGTATTTGATTTGATAGAGGTTGTACATGTTAGATAATAAAGGGTTATATTTTATTATAAATTGTATCATTTACAATTTATAGGATATGGTTTTGATTTTCTAGGATTCATAGCATTATAGATTAAAACAGATCCCACTTATTCTACACCTCTCAAGTCATTTCACAGCTGGCTACCTTAAGACAGACATAATTACTCTCGTCATTTACCTAGTTGAATTTATTCACTTTGACATGCAGAGCACTGGGCATAAATCACATTGCCTGAGCATCCGTAGGGACCGTGCTTTGTTTTAATTAAACAGTCAGAGTCCCCTTGTCCTGACCAGTTTTGACAAGGTTAATTAATATTTATTTTATATATATATATATATATATAAATTAAATTAAAAACAAAAAATAAAACAACATTATAAAAAAACAAAAACAAAAAACAATACAATAAAAAAGTCAAAAAACAAACTCGCTCACGGCAGCAACTAGAGAGCAGACGACCTAGGTGCATGAGCAACTAGAGAGCAGACGACCTAGTTGCATGAGAGCAACCATATCCAGCCAAACCCCGCATGCAAGAGTGGAAAGAGAAAGTAGAGAGAAATTGTATATAGCCAAACCCCACGTGCATGAGTGGAGACAACAAACAGAGAGCAACCCTATCCATACAAACCCCGCGTGCAAGAGTGGAGACGTCGATAGAGGAAGAGGAGCGCACCCTATCCGGCCAAGCTCGGGTAGAAGTGGAGATATTAATGGGTTGAAACTTCCATTTGGACATCGATAGAGGAAGAGGAGCCCTATCCGGCCAAACCCATGGAGATGCTGCATAAATCGGTAATGGCTCTCCTCTAATTGTTGCTAAAAATGGTTGAAAATGTATGCATTAAGTGGTATTGTGCTTTCGTTTCAGAGTCCGTGTGGTTCTTTATGCCAACCATGTAGTGGATCATGCAGATCTCCCCTTGTCATTTGGTTTCTATTTTGATGATTGAGTCAATGATAAACTAGAGGCCTTCACAAGGCTAGATAACAATGTTCACATTGACATCAATCTGTTAGAGATCGGTAAGAATAAGAAGTCGAATATGTCCCTCTGCTCATATGTTAGGTCTACCCTCCAAGGCCTTAATTCCTTGATCATGGAATGAAAGTATAATATAATGATTAACGCAAGATACACAAATGGATTTAAAATAACCTATAGAAGGAGAGTAAATGGGGTAGTTCCATAGATTGCATGAAGAATTGCAGGGTGGAAAGAGGTAAAACGATTTGATGGGAAAGTGCACTAAATAAAATTTACACTTGGGTATTCATAATTCTTAATGTTTTGGATAAAAATTTATTGTATATGTATTAGGATATATACGCAAATGATGGTCAGTACAATAGGGTATTGGATTTTGTACAATAGGGTATTGGATTTTATACGGTGGAATTTTTCTAAGGTCATTTTTTCTTAGCATAACTATTAATATTTCTCTTCTTAATTGTTTAGCAAGTGGTAGGGTTTTGAATTTTCAAAAATAGGATGGAAATTTTAGAGATATTGAGAATTTCTTTATTTATTCAAGGTTTTTGTCTTTGGTGGGTTATTGGATTTTGGGGCATATGGAAAAG
>JASDQU010108174.1:53246-74261 GCA_032191745.1 Picea mariana | reverse complement strand
GGGCTCTTCAACAACTGATTCTACTCGACTACTCTCACGCATGAGAGGAAACCTAGTCTTGTACTGATGGAATGAAAGCTACTACGAGGGGGAGTCCCATACCTAAAAAAAAAAAAAAAAAATAATTATGGCCAATTTATAAATATCATTGAAGTAGTTCAGTAATATTAAAAAAAAACTTTGCAATGTAATTATTTACCCAGTGCACTAGTCGGCACCATTGGAATCATTGTCGGCCTATACTCCTCTCCATGGGAAGGATCCTAAAGTACAACATTCTCTGCCATTGAAACCACAAAATTTATAAGGACACAATCGTAAATGCATAAGTAAAAAAATAAAATTGAAGTATAAAATTTATAATTACCAAATTATTAAGTATATGATTAATATACAACCATATTACCGTCGTGGGCCTCAGTCATAGGAATACCATGGGGATGAATCCCACTATAATGGGGATGCTTTGGGGCACCATGTTTTGGTGACACTGCACTATCAATGCACTGATCTTCAATATGAATGGATTCATTGATAGTGTTTCTCCCCTGATTAAAGCAATGTAACACACTAAATTTATGGACAATATCAAACATGAATGTATTTATAAGTAATGAAAGGTTAATGTGGATTGATTTTTATTTACCTTATCCTGTAATCTGGATCTTGGGGTCTGGCCCATGCTTTTCCTATGTTCGACGATAGCTTGATAGCTATGTCTGTAACCAATATGGAGGTCCTCCTCGGTGATTTCGGTTCCGAAGTCGTTGCCCTACATTGCATAAGAGTATGTATTTTAATTTTATTGGCTACAATTACCTAAAGGTTGGAAGGCAATACAAATAATATTGTTAAGATGTTTGGGTTCCTACAATTCGTGATTGCAACTTCATGTAGCCTCCCTGACATAGTTTGTGTTTCCCATGTTTGGAAATCCTTTCTTTCATTTCCTTTGAAGCATCAAGAAACCTATATTCAAAAGTTTCAAGTATGTTATATACCACACTTTTATTTATATCTAAGGAAAATTAAAGGTATTGACTTCAAAATGTAATTTACCTTGGGGTATTTGTTGGTGTTTTTCCTTCTTTTCTCAAATCTTTTTCCTTTGCATCCTCAATTAGTGCCTTCCACTCCCTCTCTATAAATCCGGGAGGATGCTCATACCTAGGGTTATTTTTCAAGTGAACCCTATAGACATCTTGCATAGATTAAAATATTATCTAGTTAAGGAGGTGGCCATTTTTTTATTGAAGGGGTCGACTCGAAAGAGGCCTTCAAGATAATATAGAAGTTCTTTTTTGAGGTTGGAATTTTGGGAATTCCACCTCATGTGTATGGTTGGTCAAAAAATCAACAATGTTTTGGTCTCCAAGTTCCTATAAAACTGATCGTTTGCTACACACAAGAATATATGATCTTTAATTTAAAAATAGTAATATATATATGTTTTATGTTTGAGATAGAAAACATGAAACTATTAAAATATTAAAAAGTACCTCAGAGTCTTATTTGTTTTAATGGAAGTCCTTCCTCATTGACCATAAATGCAAAAGGAAGAGTCCCCATTTTGGTAACATGTCTCTCTCTAGGAATTGCAACCGTATAATCCACATCATCAAGCTCATCTTTGTCACCACCTCCAAATCCTAGCTGTGTAGATGTCTGGGGGTGCGTGTCATGGTTCCCATCTAAAGGTGTGAAATTTGGAGAAGTAAATATCCTGACAGGTATATGAGGGCCCACATCAGGAATATGTGTCATTTTTGTAGTGCCCCTACTACCAATGTCGGGTTGAACGAGCTCCAAATAACTCTATATAGGAAAGACAATGTTTTTTTGTTAAGAAATGTAAAATTTAAAAAACAAACTTTCATAATTGAACTTATGACATAGAAAAATCACTTTAAATTATGGTTATTACCTTATATTTCCTAATCTGTACCAGTTTGATCCTTTGTTTGACCTCCGAAGTTTGATCTTCAATGTCTAACAAACGAGCAAGTTCCTTGTTCGCTTTAATGATTGTCATGTAACATTACCATCGGTTCAGGGGATGAATACAAGTCATCCTCGCTAGACTAATCATGAGCACCATGGCTCATATACTAGATATTTGAACAAAATAAATTTTATTTCAGTTATATAAACAAATAAAATAATTGTTCGCCACACAAATAAAATTATATAAACAAATAATAAAATTCATGTATAATGTAAGTCATAATTTTTAATCCTTTACATGTTTTGTATCTAGTCCTTTTCCACGATCATCCTTCCACATTATAATATAATTAGAACTATGAATTATTTAAAAAATTGTTAAAGATAAAAACAATTTGTTTTCCACTCAAATAAAATTATATAAACAAATAATAAAATTAACATTAACTTGAAATTGAAATTGTTAATCATTTACGTCTTAAAGATAAAAAAAATATAATGAAATAAGTATAGGTTGCTTAAAGAGGTGTTTCATAAGTACCCACATACTATTAGTCGATGTATCTATTTGATTAGAATGGTAATCCATTAATATCTCTTCCCTGGGAGCTATCTTTTTTATTGCATAGACGACTACTTGATTCCCTTTGCATCCCTCATAAATGAAATTTGTTTGCTTGTTTGTTGTCCCGGGTCATGTGTTATTTATAGAATCTGTTAACGCCCTGTAAATTTCCTAGAGGTTGTCAAGAAAGAAGAAATCTACGAGAGGTAACTTTATCCAACCACTTCGAAGATGGGATCTAGCTCTACCACCTTCAGAGAGAGATCTCTCTATATGATTTAGATATGTTTCAAATTTAAAATATTAGGCTAGGTAAATAAAATATGTTGGTTTTGTTGATGTAGTGTTTGTTGGGTTGGCTGAGATAGTTTACACATCCATTGGGATATGGGGTCTGTGTCATAAAAAATAAGATCTAAACCAGAAAGTAAAGAAACTTTTCATAGGGTGAGATAATGTAATCGTTGGATTCTCTTAGTAGCATAAATGAGGAAATAGTAGAAAAGGTGAGAATGCCAATTACAACAAAGAAGCAGTTAAGAATTTCTTTATCATAAAATCAGAAGATGAAACACTAAAATCTTTCAAAGTGAGAAACATGGTATACAAAGATAAATCCTGTAACATTCATTACTTTAAAAGATTAGATTTAGCAAATAGTGTGATAACTAAGCGAGAATAACATCGAACTTAGAAATAAAAACATCACTAGTGAATACACGCAAGAATCTTGTAAAAATGCCTCTTTGTATTAATGGAAGATCTATTGAAGAATATTACAGTCTGATAGCTCGCAGGGCGTAAAGATCCACCTACAATACTTCGAAAGGTGAAGTATTTATAACCCAAAATTACAAACAATCCTTTCATTAAATATCAAAACGTGGTAAAACTATATTTAGCCTAACTAACTTAACAAATTACAAGAATCTAGGAAACTGTTTGATGTTGTCTCGCAACTGCATGTTGTTTTTTGGGTGAACCATTGGTGAGGCCTCTGCACGACCTCATATGAATGGATAGCTGACTGGGCTAGGACAACTCATCTACTACTCGATCAAGTCACAAAGCTTTTCCCATCGAAGATGATTGGGAATGATGACTTTGAGTAGCCTTCGATAGACTTCATCCATTTCTGTGTATTTGGAAAAAGTAGGCTTGGTGATGAAAATGTACTGGATCTCATGCTGAATGTTGATATCCAACTGAAGTGCATCTGTGAATGCCTTGCCAGTGACGCTTCCCTGAATCCCTAAAAACTTTGAACTATCCTTAGCCACATTGGCTAGTCTCTTTTTGTAGTCTAGGAGTGTCATTAGTTTGTCGTTTTTCACCTTCAGACCAGGAAGACCTTTCTTCTGTAGAGCCTCAATATTACTGAAAAAAATTTGTACCCCTTGGTCCATGTCTTGAACCTTTTCTTCTAGCTGTAGCATCAGTCCTCTCTTGGTCAAGACTCTTTTGAATTCAAGGATGGTCTCTGTTCTATCCTCAATTCTCAGCTCTTCGAACTCCTCTTTGGTTTTAGAATTCAAGAATTTGATGATTTCATTAGCCTATGTGGGAATCTCTCCCAGTTCTGATATGATCTTCTCGATGGCTTGTTTACTTCTCTGCACCAATTCATTTTGATCAAACATAATCTATATCATTGTCCATATTTCGTTCATAGACTTGGTGATATCTGTCCAGACACTTTTGTTGACTTCGACTAGTGTTTTACCTGCCACTGTTTGCTTCCGAAGCTGTTGCAACTCTTGTTTGAGCTGGTTTGACACCTATTTTTCTTTGGAGAGACTGGTTTGATAAGAGGATTTGAGTTCTCGAAGGTTCTCAATCTCCTTTTTGAGCCTGCTAATCTCTGTCTCCTGCAGGTTCATCTCTTCCATAGATTTGTTCAATTCAGCCATCTTTTCCAGAGACGTCAGTGGATTCGTTGATGGGATTTCTGCTAGTGATGTTGTGCTCACTCTTGAGAGTGGTACTGCACTCAATAGAATGAAGTCCATGGATTTCAACTGTTCTTTTTCTTTCACTAGCTTCTCCATCTCAGCTTCCATTTCCTTCAGTTGTGCATTCTGCTCCATGATTAACTTAAGAATCTCATCTTTTTCTCCTTCCTTCTCTGCTATTTCCTTTGAGTTTACTGTTGGTGGCAGCTTCAATTGTTTTCTTAAAGATGATATGTCTGTGTTTTTCTTCTTGATCATATCCTCGACTGCTTCCACATTCGAGGGATAATACCCAATCTTGAGGACCAGTTCCTCCAGCGTCTTGATCCTTTTATCCTTGGCAAAGGATGATATTTTCACCAGCTTCAACTGTGTCTGGATGTTGTTCAGAGACACTTGTAACCTGGAGGTAATAGTGGAATCATGTGCCAGTGTGGAGAAAACCATTTCTCCCATATGTCTGTGCAGATCCATTTGATAAGCAGGATGCACGTCCTTGGTTTGGAATTTGAAAGTGGCCCTTTTGTAATCGGTGATTACCTTTGGGTTTGGTACCTATTCTTGGAGGAATGCCATGTGCATTCTTCCCTTCTCTGTGTCGAACATTGATAATAGTCTATGCTGTGCATACGACGTCTGCTTCCAGAATTGGGCGTATGTGTTGCTGGTCAGAGTCTGATTCTTTTTCTTGATTAGATCATATTTCTAAAAAATACTCAACTTCAGAACTGTCTTGCCTGGATGATTGATTGGTGGAGTATCTGTATGTTTCTTTCGTAACACTGTGGTTATAATCTACTTCTCTCTTGTATTGAGGAGCGACCGAGAAACCTCTGTCACTGAGGTGGATGGAATTTCCTTTTCTCCAGACGGGTCAGGAGCCGTACTAGTTTTTGGCCTCTTGGTATGCAGTTGAAATTCTTCTAATGACACTTCAGTGACCGGAGGTGACAGATCCTTCCTAGGCCTTTTATCCTTTGGAGCTTGCGAGGTGGTGGTTGTTACACATAAAAAATACTCACTTTGATAGTGTTGCAAGTGTCATCATTACAAAGGTCGCAAGTGTCGCATTTTTCTCACAAGGTCGCAAGTGTCACATGTTGCTCACAAGTGTCGCAAGTGTCAAAGAAAATATGCTGCAATGATGCCTATGTCATGCCTATAACGACATGAGAAGGACACTTGAAACACCTCAAACATTTGATTTTGAAGAGGAGAAATGAGACAACAGGCTTACAAACCTTTTGCCATCTGAAAGCACCACAAAAACTAGAGTTTTGGAGGAAAGCGCTCCCCTATAACTCTTCTGGGAGCATTGGCGCTCCCCCTTACACTATCTGGGAGTGTTATAAAGATCCTTTGGCCCTTTTGAGGGATAGCTGGTGTCTTCAGGAGCACTGGCGCTCCCATAAAGCCTACTAGGGAGCGCTATAGTTCTCTGAGTTCCCTTTTGAGGGAGCGCTACCTATTTTAGGCAACAATTGAGTTGTTGAGATGAATGGGGGAAAGATCTTTTCATTCTTAGAAGAAAGTTGAGCTTGAATCCCTAGTCCAACCATGATCTTAGGGAAGATCCTCAACTGAAGGAGGAAAATCCTCAACTTCCCCAAGGATATCTCAAGTGGTTAAAGCCTCTCCAAGGCTATATAAGCAATCTTTCTAATGGTGAAAGGGGATTGGAAAAGGAGAATCACACCAAACTTATGATCCGATAAGTGGTACTGGAACATAGATATTTTGGAAGAAAGAGACCTATGATATCATAGGGAGAAATCAGTGAAGCTTTCATCATTCAGATCGTGGATCTTTTGGGCAAGTGATAGATAAGGAGGACTTGACGAAACTGCTGCAATCCATCTACGACTGTAAGCAATGTTTTGTCCTCATTAATATAATTTGCTTGGCCTGTTTCTTTCTAATTCGTGTTCAATCTAACATGAATTTGTCTCTTTAGTATATAGATCTATTTAGGGCTAACCTTGATAGAGTAGGAAGTGGTTGTACTTTGTTTGCCTACAGGATTCATCGAGGAGCGAAAGATTGGACCTCAACTCGGAGCGTGCAGGGACAAACACCGGTAAAAGGTACTTCTTTTCTCCTTCCTCCTCACACAGTAGTCAAACTATATATGAAAGGAATTCAGTGACCATGATAAGCACTTTCTGTCTTAGAGTTAAGAGTCTATCTCTTTGAGGAGATCTACCTGTCCGCAGGGAGATTTTCCTTCAACAGAAACTAGCGACTCCACTGGGGAATCGAATCAAAACTTTTGGTTTTGATTTTTCCTCATAGGCCTTGTATTACCCTTTATTTTCTTAGGCCTTTTTCACCCCTTCATATCTTATTTCACTTGCTGATTGACTCTTTACCCCATCACACTCAGCTTACCTGTCAAAATTTGACTGAATTTTGTTTTTTTTGGACTTTTTTCTGAGCTGTAGGACTCCAACGCTCCCCTGCCTTGTTAGCAGAGTGTCAGCACTCCCTTAAGCTACTAGACAAAGATTTATAATGCTATGGTGTCCCTTATACCAGAGCGTCAACCCTTTTTTTCCCAACATCTCTTCAAAAATTGCAATTTTTGAAGGTCCAAACCCTGTTTTCTCACTTGTTGGGTTGCTTTGTGATTCAATGATTCTTCCTTTGACCTTTGAAATACTTCCTCTTGAGAAGTAAACACCTTATTGTTCAAATTTTATGCCCTTGTTCATTCTTTTTGAGTTTTTTCTATTGAGAGCTTGAAATCAATCCGCTTTTTTTTTCCTCTCCTATCCGACTGAGCGGGAACTCCAGTGAAGGACATATGAAGTCTGTGACTCTTCTCACTTGGTTTTTTGAAGGTCATTGTTCTTTGAACACTTCATTTTTGTTTGAATTGTTTGGTTTTTGCATTGTTATTTTTTTGTTCTCTATTTACTTCTTTCTTCAATCATAGCAAGAGGGTGTCTGTTGTGTGTGCGAAATCTGAACATACTTGTCTGAATCTCCTTGATCTGAAAAGGTAGTTGATAGGAGAATTTTTTAGAATTGAATTAGTTATCATTCACATACAAATGGAAAAGTTACATTTTAGTGCTTGATTTGCATATTAGAAGGCATTTTTCGAAAAGGTTTTAGCGTTGCACTCGATTCGATTGAGAACCAATTGATAGAGGATTTTTCATATTAGTGTTTGAAAGTAAAAACGACTCCTTCTCTTTCCCTTAAATAGGTGTTCATTGCAAAGAAACAACTTCTTATCATATTTCATGCATCTTTTTGGGCATTGATTCATCATTCCATTAGTTTCATTTTCGTACACCCTTTGAGTAAAGAATAGTTATAAAATGAACGCTAATTAAAAATTATCTAGAACATTTTTGTTTTTAGGATCTTCCACCAACAGTAGACTAGGGTTAGCACTTTGGATTAGGCTGTAAGCATAACTCTCCAAAGTTTCTAAAACAAACATTAGCATCCTGAGCTAGGGAGAGTCAAATCCAATTTTCGTATAAGTCTCCCTAGGATCCCCCTCTCACACAGGGGTTACGCATGAGGTCGCATTCGGGAAAGCTACGGAGATTATCCCTCTGTGGTTTGACTAATTGTAGTAGTCAGATCGTATTATGGGGATCACTTAAAGGTATACCCACAATGTTGAGTGGAAGCCTTTCAGGTTAATGTCGGGCTATATACCCTGCTCGTATGTTTGGATTGGATTGTCGACTATACCCGCCCAGGGGCTAACTAGGAATTGGTAACCTTAGTGGCCATAATCTTTAGGGTCTTACACAAGGTGACAGTGAAGGGAAGTCTCACTGTACCTGGAGCAGACATTGGTCAAACTCACTCGAGCTCCTTGGAGGGTAAATCCACAATTATTGCATGGAATATTGCACCAAGGCGTAAGTCCGTTAAGCAGGTTTCCATTGTAACTGTTCCACCATATCCCAGCCCCTTCTCGACTTGATCACACGACGTTGGATTTCATCACCAACTAGTACAATCATCGAGAGAAGTTTTGTCTGCTTGGTTGATTCCTAGATTTCTTAGTGCATGCTGTTTCTTTTTGTTAGTTGGCCCTAGATTTTTAGTGTGATATGATATTCTCCACAATTGAGCCCGTAGATGATAAAGGTCTTCACTGATCACGTAGGATGCAAGGGATGCCTCCGAAAGGCTATCAACCCTTACCTTATAACCCTCTAGAAGAAAACTACCGTAGAGAGGTAGAAAATCCATTTGACGTCGGAAGTGCTATTGCTCCCCTATTAGATAACCCAGAAGACACTTTGGGCATGGTTGAAAATCCCACCACACTTGTGTCAGTAACTCCTCTTGAACCACTTTTGGTTCGTTTAGACTCCCTTGGGAACATCATAGATGAAGAAGTCCCGGGATTGTCGGAGAGGATCTTTACCGCAGTAGCAACCAATCCAACACTTGCTCGTTCTATATGGAGGACTTCATCGGGGCACAATCTCTATGAAAATTTTGAATCTATTTGACAAACGTTTCATCCTCATGACCCTCCTAGTGAAACAAGACCATCCAGTCAAACCATGAATCACCCAGTCGATCAGGTTATTCACTCTACTATCATGCCAACACAAGTCCATCCTAATGCTGGACTCATCACTTCTACTCTTCCCCAAAGCACTTCAGTCTCTACCCCTGTTTCTACAAGTCTTTACTCTACAACTCCTCGTGTTCCACATGATCCTGCTGGGACATCTTCTCACCTGAGAATGGAGACCCCTGTTGGCCAAACATAATCGGTTGGAGGGAAACCACCATACAACATACCTTTCCCTCCTGGAGGACTACCTTTCCATGGCGGGCCTGCCCCTCCTGGGGGAAAACCCCCTTTTCATACTCCTCCTGGAGGGAAGCCTCCATTTGCCAGTCACACCATAGTCGTAAATCAACCGTTGGCAGGGGGGAAACCCTCGTTTGCTAGAAACCCTTCACAATCCTGGGGAGTATCTTCAGGTGGCACTTTTAATCAACCCCACATTGGGGGACACTTGTATAATAATCCACTAGGAGGAGTATCCAATCCTGTCCCTCCCGGAACATCTTACGGAAAATCTTATCTGGGTGGCATCCAAAACACCACCTGGAGTTCTCTGGGACCACAGTCTTATCCTCCTCATGGGCCTCATGCGTATTCACCTCCAGGATCTACTCCTTACCATTCTCAAGGCCAAAATGTTTATCCTTCTCATGGGAAAATAAATCACCTAGCCTATAATGTTCAAAACCCACCGTGTTATGCCCATGTTTCTCACGCACCACCGAATCCTTCTTATCCTGGCCAGCAACAACCATATGTAGGAGGACCTACTGGTTACAACTATCCACTTAACCCAGTCTATGGTCCTACTGGTGTTCCTATGCCACACTAGTATCATTCACACATTAACTGATAGCTACCTTTCCTTGCGACTCTGGATCTCCTAGACTTGTCTCAATTAACTAATGATCCTATTTCTCATTCACCGGTTTGGCCAGTCATTCCAGCTAAGATTCCTTCTGATATTCTGAAGTTTGATGGAAACCCTGGTGAAGATCCAAACAAACATGTGATGAATTTCCATTTGTGGTGTTCATCAAACTCCCTCATGGATGATTATGTATGTTTGCATCTTTTCCAGCGAACACTTACTGGTTCGGCAACAAAGTGGTATATTGAACTACCACATGCTTCTTTTCATGATTTCAATTCCCTTTCCATGTCTTTCCTCACGCACTTTCAACTACCTATTCGTTATGAAACAGGTACTGAACTCTTGACCTCCCTTAATCAAACCAACTCCATGCATATCTTTGACCATATTCATGAGTGGAGGCGATGACGAAGGATGATCAAGGCAATCATTCCTGACATGCTCTTGGTGGAATGGTTTACTAAATCACTGTTACCCCCAGTCGCTCACGATGTCACTATAGGTGGTGCGGTCATAGAGGAACAAGCCATTGCTCAGGATCAATACTTAGACTTGGTTTATTCCCAATCTGGTACTTTGTATGATTTGCTTCCGAATGCTCTTCGAGCTAATAACGATCCTTCTAAGACATCATCCTCATCTCATGCGGATGGTGTTATCAGTTCCGTCAAATCCAAATAAACTACACCCTCCTCTACCTCCCCCCAAACTCAGATCTCTAAGGTGAATGTAGTTCAATCTGCCCCTTCACAACAATCCGGAGGTAAGAAGAAGAAAAAGAATAAATCAAAAAATAATAATGAACAACCCAAGAATCAAACACCTGCTACCGAAAATCAACCGCAATGAAAATTGAAATTCCCATGTATCATTTGTGGTGACGATCACTACACTCGAGATTGTCCACTTGGCAATGAAGTGGCCAAAATGTTCCAAGGGAAGTCACAACCCACTGTGCTTACTCAACCTTTTCTGCAGCAGCAATCCATGGTTGCTCAAACCCCCTCTCTTGGGGGAAGTTCTAGTGATCCTAATGATGAGGCCTCGTTGAGTGCACACATTTATATGTTTAATGGGATTAATTTGACCACTCGCTCCAAGACCTACGACACACTAGGTAACCCTGACAAAGGAAAAGACACTAACGGTGCCGACACTTTACTAGATCCATCATCATCCTCTGTTAGTCTTCCATCAGTCAATCCTCCATCTGGACCACTTCATATTGAGAAACCCACGTTCGACTCTATCTTTCACCTTCCTAAGAGAACTATCTACAATGCTACCTTTAATCCTAGTTCACGAACTACCCAAAACTACAACATTGTTGAAGATTTGGCTCAAGCGTCGTGTGTTATGTCTACGTTAGAAGTTCTACAGCACTGCCCCAGTCAATGTAGAACTATCTTGACCACTCTTGGCATTGTTGATCCTAAGTGGTCCAATCAGATCATGTTTAACCTGGATAATTATGCGTCTCGACTCTCCCACCAGCTTTCTTTCCAAGTTGATGTTGTTGTTCACAAACAACAAATCCATCGAACTATTCTGGATGAGATAGCCTCAACTTGTGTCATGTCTTTAGCATGTTGGAAAGGTTTAAAATCACCAGCACTCAACAAATCCCCAACGATGTTATGCACCTTCGATGGGCGAGGTTTTCATCCCCATGGGCTTTTACAGTCCCTGCCCATCCAATTGGGTGGAAAAAATGTTACTGTTGATGTCGAGGTGGTCGATGCTCCCCTCGATTACAATTTGTTACTTGGAAGAAGTTGGTTTTATGCTATGACTGGAATTTCCTCATCGATCTCTCGATGTGTACAATTTCCTCACCAGGGCAATATTGTCAATGTCGATCAGTTGGATTTCTACGCGACCGATGCTCGTGCTCCTGCTACCAACAATATTCCTTTCTTGGGAGACCACAAGATCATGTATGAAAGCATTGGTGTTGTCTTACTGAAATAATCTAGCCTCATGGGTACCTTCCCTACACCACTTCCACCGACTACACATCATATTGCTAGTGTCGATATGATTTCAACTGCTGCTTATCAATCTTTGGAATCATATGATCCTTGGATTGTACCTTGTCCTTTGGAATTCGATGCACTAAGTGACACTGTGCCACTTAGTCCAGCCGAAACATCATACATTTCTACCCAATCCACTTCTCCCTCATAATATTCCCAACATCTATTGGCACTTGACAGTTCCTCGATGCAATCATGATTGCGTTCCTTGTCGTCTGCGAACGACTACATTTCCCCACCTTTTCCTTCGGATGAATCTATTTCGGAGATGCTTCGCATTGACCAGTTACCTTGGGATAATAACCATCACCGATCCTCTTTTCTTCCCCCTCGTGAAGAAATCTGGGAAGATATACACTCTATCTCCCCTCCTGGAGTTGATTTTTTATCATCTCCCATGATTTCAACTTCCGACGATCTGGATCCGGTAGTGGACATGGTGATTTCTTCAGTAGGTTTATTGGAGCCTGATCTCCTTACTCCTATCGTGGACCTCAACATGTGTTCCTTCTCAAGTGATTATCTTCCATCCAACGAAGATCTCCTGGAGGCCATGACCACCTTTTATCCATTGACATGGTACCCTTCCAGAGCATTATCCTCTTGGAAGCCATGATCTAGATGAAAATACGAGCATAGTTTCTCTTCTCTATGGCAAGCTCATTAAAAAATGAAACAAAGGCCTTGAGCATAGTTCTTTTCCTGTGTCAAGCTCATTAAAAAATGAAACAATCACCTCTCTTGAGCCTTCTTTTCATCCACCCTTATCCTTCGGTGAATGAATCGAAGCTTGGAGGGAATGTCTCCAACCTTTGATGATCTTTATGGAGTTAAGCCACTAGCTTTCAAGATGGGGGCATACCAAGCTTAGTCATTGTTGTTTCTCATGCTCGTAAATACATGAGAATGCATCCAGGTAGACTTTTATCTCTTTTTCGGACCTGTATGGATACATGAAAAAGGAACCCCCTAGAGTCTTCTTTAAGCTCTTTTCAAACTCTCTAAAAATGAAAAGATTGTTGAGTGATCTTGCTTTCTTTCCCACTCATTAAATGGTTTGAAAGGGTGTCTTTCGAGTGATAATTTATCTCTTTTTCGGCCTCGTGAGACTAACATTATGAAAAAGGACAACACTGGAGTCATCTTTAAGTTCTTTTCAGACTCTCTAAAGATGAAAATATTATCGAGCGACCTTGTTCTCTTCATGCTCGTTAAATTATTTGAAGAAAATGTCTGTTGAGCGATAGTTTATCTCTTTTTCGGTCTCGTCAGACTACTTTATGAAAAAGGAACTAAGAGAGTTCTCTTTTAACTGTTTTTCCAGACTCTATAATCATGAAAACCTTTGAGTTTTCTGTCTTTGGACTCGCTAAACAAAACATCGATAAGCCCATACGGGATCGAACCCTTACTTCTTCCAGTTCGTTAAACAAAGGAAGAGGAACTTACCGAAGGTGAGTTTTATTGAGCATGTGTTACCCTCCTCGAGCTCATTAAATTAAAAAGAGGTACTCGTCTATCTAGATGGGGGAAAAATTGAAAGAAGCAAGCCAAGCAGTTTCTTTTTGAGAACATTACATAACTCTTAGAGTCGCCCTTGAACATGACACTTTGTTTTTGCATGCATTATAATCCGTTGAACCTCTGCACTGAGCCAATCCTTTGAGTTTCTTTTACTCCTTTGGGTCACCTGACATAAGTCACAACTTCCACCGCATCATCAAGTTTTGGTCCATGTCATGTTTCTGTTGTTGTGCCTCAGTTTTCAAGGGAAGTATCTGCCTCGAGAGTTAGCCATCACAAATATCTTGTCTCAATACCCATGTAAGTCCATGTTCATTTGATCTACCAATTACATCTCTGTGTTCGTTTTGTGTCATTGATGGGGGATACATCAAGGCCCTCCTTCAACAAGCCTATTCATGTCAACTTCGACACATTATCCAAGAATTAGACTTAGAAACTAGTTAGTACTTTGGGACTTGCATGCCTCAATGGAAGGCCTCCTCACATCTGACAATAGGTTTACATCACTGACCTATGATCGGATGATTCCACGAATGTTAGACTCCATCTCATCCATTCACATTCATTGGAATGTACTAGGGTACCTTGGGAATCATTGACATTAATGGTGATCTCCCTCGTGCTTGTTAACGGTTTACATCATTGACCGGTAAGCAAGTGGTTTCTGCCATGTTCAACATCAGGACATCTATTCACATGGTTAGATTCGTACTACATCGAGATCGGTAAGAAGACCCTGGGTTGAGTGATCACTTTGATATGCACTTTTCCCAGGTTGCGATGGAGTTTCTTTTGAAGAATGACACATATACTGTTACATAGATCCACTTTGTATTGGTCGTGGCTATGTCTTGTCATCTCATAGATCCATTGTGTATTCTTCGTGGCTACGATCAGTTCATGTCATAAGCGTATAGATCCATAGTGTATTTTTAGTGGCTATACCTTTTTATCAATACAATTATGGATCCGCAGTGTATTTTATGGTGGCCATACCTTGCAAATCTTTATCACCCGAGCATAGGTATGCCTTCCTTGGGTTTGAAACATGTCATAATATTTGTTGGATGTTTGTTTTCATCTTCTGTCAGGTTCTCTGCGTCTATACCCTTGCTTGAAAGTCTACAAAGAATTTAAGTTATCAGTTCCTGTCTTATAACTTCATACTTTGGAGGGAAATCTGTTACACATAAAAAATACTCACTTTGATAGTGTCGCAAGTGTCATCATTACAAAGGTCGTAAGTGTCACATTTTTCTCACAAGGTCGTAAGTGTCGCATGTTGCTCACAAGTGTCACAAGTGTCAAAGAAAGCATGTTGCCATGATGCCTATGTCGTTCCTATAATGACATGAGAAGGACACTTGAAACACATCAAACATTTGATTTGGAAGAGGAGAAATGAGTCAGCAGGCTTACAAACCTTTTTCCATCTAAAAGCACCTCAAAAACTAGAGTGTTGGAGGAGAGCGCTCCCCTATACCTCTTCTGGGATCCCTGGCGCTCCCACTTACACTGTCTGGGAGCGTTATAAAGCTCCTTTGGACCTTTTGAGGGAGCGTCGGTGTCTTTAGGAGCACTGGCGCTCCCTTAAAGCCTACTAGGGAGCGCTATAGCACTCTAAGTGCCCTTTTGAGGGAGCGCTACCTATTTTAGGAAACAACTAAATTGTTGAGATGAATGGGGGAAGGATCTTATCATTATTAGAAGGAAGTTGAGCTCGAATCCCTAGTCCAACCATGATCTTAGGGCAGATCCTCAACTGAAGGAGGAAACTCCTCAACTTCCCCAAGGATATCTCAAGTGGTTAAAGCCTCTCCAAGTCTATATAAGCAAGCTTTCTAATGGTGAAAGGGGACTAGAAAAGGAGAATCACACCAAACTTATGATCTCATAAGTGGTGTTGGAACAGATATATTTTGGAAGCAAGAGACCTATGATCTCATATGGAGAAATCAGTGAAGCTTTCATCATTCAGATCGTGGATCTTTTGGGAAAGGGATAGACAAGGAGAACTTGACGAAACTGCTGCAATCCATCTACGACTGCAAGAAATGTTTTATCCTCATTAATATAATTTGCTTGGCCTTTTTATTTCTAATTCATGTTCAATCTCACATGAATTTGTCTCTTTAGTAGATATATCTATTTAGGGATAACCTTGATAGACAAGGAAGTGGTCGTACTTTGTTTGTCTACAGGATTCATTGAGGAGAGAAAGATTGGAGCTCAACTCGGAGCGTGCAGGGACAAATATTGGTAAAAGGTACTTCTTTTCTCCTTCCTCCTCACACACTAGTCCACCTAGATCTGAAAGGAAGTCAATGACCATGATAAGCACTTTGTATCTTAGAGGTAAGAGTCTAGATCTTTGAGGAGATCTACCTGTCTGCAGGGAGATTTTCCTTCAACAGTGGTTTGTGATACAGTGACCGGGGGGTCCTGTTGTTCTATTTCAACCAAAGTGTTTGGTTCACACCCTATTTGGTTTGCAAATTTCTCTACCTCAGGCCTATATTCATGGACATACGGGATATTCTTGTTTTTTACCCTCATCTCTGAAATGATCCCGCACAGATCGTAGTGCCATGTAAAACTCATGAAGAATTTCATTTCCTTCAACAACCTCTCTGCTTCCTCCCCGATGCCTCGATTGTTGCAGATGAAAGACCCAATCTACCCTTTGATTCTAAGTTTTTGCTTCTTCTTCAGAGACACAAAATGAATATCATCCGAGTTTATCATCTGCCTTATGTATTCCAGAGCAAAAATTCTGACAGGTAAATATTTGGGCAGTTTATACGGGGCCAACTCACACCCATAGACTCTAATCTCAGTGTGATCTTGGTATAGGTACCAATCACCAGTATTTTTATGATCCGAGAGATGTAGGATCCTCTGAACTTTGTCGTTAATCCTGGGTCCAGGTCTGTCGCTGAGCATACTCACCACCGGGTGGTAGAACTGATCGACGAATTGTTTGAAACTGAATTCCATGGAGTTATGTCTGAGCAAGGAAGTCCATGCAGTTACTGCCTGGGGTTTTCCATCTCCATCCATATTCTGCATAGAAAAAGTGAATTTGTCCGCTTGGAAGAAAACGAATAGGTATGCCGGTATTGAAGAATACCGGAACATGCCTTCTACGGAAAAATTGACAAATTGCTCATGAATACTATTCGCCAGGAACGTATTGAAGTCGAACTATGTAGTAGTCTTCTCATCGGTGGAGAAAATAGACAAAAATCCCAGAATGGGCTCATCTACCCATTGATCTGAATAATAACCCAACAAGGTGCATAGGGATGTGATAACCCGGTTTCCTTTGGTTGAAAACATGGAGGAAGGATAAGGGGGATTTGTAGCGGGAAGATGAGTGGACTGTGGAAGAAAAAGCTCAAATATTTGAGCTCTTTGAGGAAATGTCATCTTCTAGAATAACTCTCTAAGGATTTCAAGGTTAAAAGGTGATGCAGAGTCGACTCAAGATATTTGCAGTATTTGGTCGATGGTTTTTGGCGTGATGAGGAAAAGAACTTCCACATACGAGGATACGATGGCTCGTTGATCGGCAATATAGTGGGCTTGGAACTTGAGGGTGAACTCTGGGAAATGGTGAATCTAGGGGAAAAGATACAGGGGTAGGTTGGACTCCCAGAGTCCAATTTTGTCACTCTGGTCCATGAAGACTTCTTTAAGCCATGATTGAAGGTCTAGGAATTTGAAATCACACTTAGTGTCTACGATTAAGTAATCTTTGTCAGCCAATGGAATCCTGTCGAGATCAACAGGAGGCGGGAGAAACAGATTCTCCTCTCCTTCTGTTCGTTTTTCTTTTGGTGTCATTACTGTAACAATACCTACAAATAAAACAATGTTAGCGGGGACAACTGTAGATGGGGGCGACTGACTGTAACAGAGAAGAAAACGGGGTAAATTCTCTAGTGTGATGAGTGGGTAAATGGTAAAGGAATGAAGAGTGAGGGTAATTTTGAGTAAAAGGGTATTATTTGGGCGCGGGGGATAGGTCAGCTGGTTAACGGATAAGTTATCCAGTAATAAATTGCCAATGGGTCATTTAGAAAGTGATATGGCAGGTGACAAAGACCAAGGGATATGGATGGGTGATGTGGCGGTTATCGATTGGGGGAAAAAATCACGATGAGGGGACGTGCCACGAGTGAATGAGGGAGAAGGACTGATGGAGTTATGGGATGTGACTCTTTTGGAAAGGTGGATGATGACGTCAGAGGTGACAAGGTATGTCAGACAGTAAGAGGCGGTGGGACTCGGGACCAACAGATTCATGCCACGTATAGATAGGGGGCCCGCCATAGTATATTCCATTCCGGACCCCCCCCACTGTTAAAGGTAGATCAGTTGGGGGGGTCTGAAAAGTACCTTGAGACATCAATCTGTATTCTTTGTTCTCCACCACATATTTTTGTGTGATCTTTATCACACATTCCGGACCGCCCCCTCCATTAAAGGCAGAACGGACGAGGGGGTCCGGAATCCAATACAGACTGTAGATATGAGCGCCTAAACTTGGGCCGTCCAGATGTGCGCATGCATTATCAGTAATTCCATACCCCCCCCCATCCATTAAAGGTAGAATGGTCGGGGGGGTCCGGAATGATTTGTCCACCATAGATTTGGGCACGATCATCTGGACCGTTGATATATGAGCGGAGAATAAATGTGGGTGCGGAAAGTATATGTTCTTGAAGAACTCAAGATAAATGCATATCATGGGTTTTTCCCAAGATTTTTCATGTTACATCACCAAGGGGTTAGACAAACAACATTTTAGGCATCCAAGACATAGTCCAACATTGATTATCGAGCTGGTTTTATTGAAGTAAAGAAAACTAGCCTATGTTCTAACCTAACTTCCTACGACAATTAGCCCAAATTAAACTGTTGGGCTAAGAACTTACTCTACCCTGGGGCTATCTAACCAAGATTAGACAGTCTGGCTAGATTTATTCACTAACTAACCTAGATCACTTGACTAAGATTAAATAGTTTAGCCAAGCTTATTCACTATTCCTATCAACATAAATTTAAAAGAACTTGGCGATGCTTGAAAGGTATGGACCAAGTCACTATTATTGCATGGGGCTCTTATTGAAGTTCTTTTATGCCTTTTTTTCTTTTTTCTTTTTTCTTTTTATTTTTCTTTCTTTTCTCAAACTATTTGTAGAATGAAAAATCATTTGTCAAACAAAAAACACTAGAGAGATAACATTCCAGTCACCAGTTGATCCTATAAATTATAGGGTGATAACAGAATCTGCGATATTACTGAATCTTTAGGCCTTGTATCAACGTAGATAACCCCTCCCTTGTTTTTATCATTGTTTATTAGTTGTATATAATTTGCGATGAGTGCATATCTTCACATACTTCACATGTACCAGACCAACCACATCTAATCTCTATAATCATAACACGGTCCGACATAGTCCATCAATTCATTTATTGTATTGTATTTTACAATTATTCCATCCATGAAAAATATCCCTAGGCCATGAAGGGAGGATGGTGCAATGTGATACATCCTATTCTTGACAATGAAGTCAGTGTCCAATGGAGGTAGTTCCTTAGGTATCTATTTTTTCACCAGATGCTTATACCTGAGTGGCACCTCTATGTCTCCTACACTCTCATCATCATAAGAGCATGATCCTCCTTTGGAATGAAAAAATTACATGCGTCTATGGAATTTTGTTCTAACCTTTTCACCTATGGTCGTTGTTCACATATCAAATCTACTAGATGCAGTAGCATTTCCATATGTTTTTCCTGAGCTTCCCTTACTCGAGGAAGAAATATCTAACAGTTACCTATTTGGTTAAACCTTCAGTCAACTGAGCATAGACAATGAACATCAAATATTTGAAACAAATAAGAAAACATTAGCAATAATAATTTAAAAATTAACACATAATAATAGAATGGGGGTGTGTTGCTGGGGTGTGGGTACTTACATACCCATAAATGCATTAGGGTGCACCTACAACACTAAGAAGGATAAACTTCCCTTTTTGATTGAAAATATAATATATTGGCCCTTGAATGATGCTTAAAAATGGTAAGAATGACATATAGGCTTATATCCATAAAGAGTCTTCTCTAGTTCTAGTTCTAGAGTCTCACTTTATTGGGGAAAGATGCCTTCTTTCACCTCGTTATCCATATTCTCATTTCCTCAACTAAATAAGAGTTCCTAATTATCCAAAACGAATAAGACCTTTTACACTTGCTCCTATTTATTCAAAATCATCATGTCAATCAACCCTTCAATTAATCCTTTATTGAAGGGCTCATGTCTTCAGGATCCCTATAATTAGGGACCTATGTTCTAGGGATCATTTTTTTTTTCTAGGTTATCCTCTCCAATTTAGTGATTTAAATGTATATGACGCTAGATTAGGTGCCTTGAGTGATTGTATGATTGTAAATCCTTGGAGATTGATGAGGGGGACACAATCCCCCTTTTCTCTCATGCAATGTTGGTGAAGGGCATCGTTGAACTTCAACCTTCTTGAACCATATGTTAGTAGAGCCTTAGGCATGCATGAAATCATCAAAAGAATATCTAAAATAGGATACAACACCCACTCAATCATACAAATCATTTCATAATCAATAAATTACAAAAAACCCAACCCAATCATATTGATCATGGTCAATAGAGGTCTCATAGAGTACAAAGATGATCAAAATATCTTAAAAATGGGCCTCATGATACTACAATCGAGAGGCCCATCATCACCTCCCAAATTAATATTTTTCACAACATTGTGAAAATAAAAATGATGATGTAGATACTTCTACTTCCTCCCTTACTAATTAACTACTACTAATCTCTACAATCTTGCTTCAAATTATATGCCACAAATTGGCTAGTGTCACCCTTGCCATGGTACCTAGGATCTTTCTAGGGAAATGAGGATCAGCCCTCTTGAGGTCATGTGGGAATTAATTCCACCTTATTTAGTGGGAATAGGGAGCATATTTATGTTTGATACAAGAAAGAAACATTGTATGGTTGTTAAAGTAATATTGGGTTATGTATAAGGAACCAACGTTTATTCCTTAGTCGTCAAGATCAAGGAGATGATAGTTTTAACTTACATGGGTTTGTCGATGAATATCGGGTTGGATATGCGGACAAGAAAATATCCACAAGTGCAGATGTATTTTATTTGTTCCAATGATTAGTGAGGTTGACAAGTAAGACACAAACAATCATTACCTCTCCTAGTTCAAAGGCATGATATATTGTTGCAACACAAGTTATCAAAGACACATTTTGGTTATTGAGATTATGAAACAATATTGCTATCCAATAGGCTAGTTTAGAAATCGAATGTGATAGCCAAAGCACCATTTTAATGACTAAGAAGCCAAATTATAGCTCTAATCATAAGCATATATATGTGGAGTACCACATTGTGAGGGGAATAGAGGAAGTAGGTGTAATGAAATTGATAAAGTGTAGATCAAAGGTAATGCAACATAATAACTAACAAGAAAATCAATGGAGTGAAGTT
>JASDQU010108174.1:0-39977 GCA_032191745.1 Picea mariana | reverse complement strand
CCCCCCCTCTCAGTGTCAAGTGTCCATTTCAACAATTAGTATCAGAGTTGGTGGCTTCAACACAGTTTAAACACTGGAAGGTATATTCAGAAGAAATGGGTGGAGAAATTGTTATCTCCACAAATGAAGCTCCCTTATTTGATGGAACAGGTTATCCTTCATGGAGGGAAAATATGAAAAGATATTTGAATTCAAGAGGATCTGGAGTTTGGTATTTTGTAGTAAGTAAGCCCTGGCACTTAACTACTTCAAAGAGAAAAACCAAAACCACAAAGGAAGCAAGGAGAAACAATTCAATAGCCTTAAAAGCAATCCAGGATGGATTTTCAGACCAAGTCAAAGAAAAGATGAGGCACTACAAATCTACTAAAGAATTATGGCTCCAACTAGAAACTTGTTATCATAATGAAACACAAGAAGAAAATAAATCCTATTAAAGTAAGGAACAAGACTCAGATAAAGAGGATTCCTATCATAATAAAGAACAAAACTCAGAAGAAGAGAATTCTTATCAAGATAAGGAACAAGATAAAGAAAAGGAAAATTGCAATCAGATTGAAGAACATAATATAGAGAAAGAGATTTTTAATCAGAATGAAATGCAAGATTTGATGCAAACCTTAGTCAACAATGAGGAAGGAAAGCAAAGAAGAAGAGATCAAAAGATTGAAAACGAAGAAGAAGAGATCAAAATATTGAAAATCGAAGTTACTAATCTAACAGAAGAGATGGAAGAATTAAAGACACATGACAGTAAAAGAAAAGAACTACTAAAAGAAACAGAAGAATTGGTTAACAATATAAACACTCAACTTGAGGAAACTAAAGAAAGTGAAGAAGCCCAGAAGATCCAAATAACTAAAAAGGAAGAATCATGCCAAATGTTTGAATTAGAAGCCATCAACCTCAAAAGGGTTTAACTATAATACGAGGAAGAAATCAAAATATTGAAAACTAAAGTTTTTGATCTAACAAAATATATGGAAGAATTGAAGACATATGACAAAGCTGTTAAATGCAAAGAAGTCTTGGATGAGACAAAAGAAATAGTCATCAATCTAAAGACTCGTCTTGAACATGCTAAGGAAGTGGAAGAAGCCCTGAAGATTCAGTTAAATAAAAAGGAATAATCAGGTCATATATTAAAGTTAGAAATAGTCAATATCAAACAGATGAATGAAAAGACAAATAAGATTGTCAATTTCTAGAATAGATTAGCTATCCTAGATAAGATATGGAAGAACCAAAGATCAGTTGATGAAAAAAATGGTCTTGGATACAATAAGAAAGAAGATAATGACAAATGGAGCACCATTTACAAACATGAGAAAGGATCATCCTTCTCAAAAAGAAAAAGTGAAATTACAAAGCAATTACAAGTCATGAAGTTTGTTAAGGAAGGAAGCTATAGAAGTAAAAAGGAAGAAGAAAATCAAATGACAGATTTCTCAAGCCAAAATAAAATCAAGAAGAAAGAAATTAATAATAAGAACATGATGGGTGAAGGTCCTAATAAAGAATGTGTTGGCCCTCGACAAAGTTTTGAGGAAACATAGGTTAGAGTTGGCCCACTTTTGGACTTCGACACGATGGTCGAAGATGGAGCGCCCAGGTGGAGCTGAGATCAAAGATATCACTTATTTTGCGGGCTATGTGGATCAAGTAAGAGGTTCTATAGGGTTTTTGTAATGGGTTTTGGGATGTCGGCCCATGGGGTTTTCCTATGTTTAGTCCTTATTTTAAGGATCTGTAAAAGTATAAATAAATAAGATTGTATTGTAAAAGATGGATTGGAGTTGGCTAAGTGCAAGTAGTTCAAGTGGATTTGTGCAAGGGAATGTATGTGTGTTAAGAATTTGTGCTTGATAGAGAGTTGGCTTTGTGCTTTGACCTAGTTTTGGAAGGAGGATCTAGTGCTTAGTGCACAGATCTCTTGTTCGATGCAAAGCTCAACTATGTGGCTTAGTGCACAGGAGTAACTGAATGTAAGAGATTAACGAATAATAAAGAGGCAAAGCGGTTGGTGGAAGTATCCCCACACTGGGGTGAACCACATATATCTGGTGTCTTATGGTTTTCTTTGTGCAATGTTATATCTATTATGTTTTTCTTAGTGATTAGATTAGATGTGTAATGAATATGTATGTGTTGCTTAAATGCATTTCTTATGCTAGAATGCTAGATCTGATTCAGAGTGCTAAGTGCTAAGTGGTTTAAGTGCTTAATATTTTTTGTTACTGTGCTAGATATATATTAGATATGTTCTGCGATGTTCATAAGGTGAATAAACTAATGCATTTCACTGCCTAGATTTATCAGTATACTCTGCGAAGTGTTATTATCACAGATTTGTGTCCCAACTTGGTTATAGACACCTGCGTCTTGTAACCCCCCCTGCTTCTACCTCGGGTGAGACCTCACCTACTTTGCAGGTATTGCCGAAAGGGCCGATAGTTAGAGTTTTATTGGTGCGTTGTTAAGCGTTGAACCCTAGGTCTGCCGTTGTGCCAAAAAATGGTTATGTTGCCAAGACCTGAAACTATGATCGATGGGAACTAAAGTAAAGAAAAAGATAAGCTCTATCCCTATATTTGTTTCTAAAGTGCGCAATACTCTACTTGACTTGTGAAGATTTGTGCTAAGAAAGAAATCTGATATAAAGAAAATAGGTAAGATCCTAAAAGAGGTAAAGCTTTGTGCTTTGAAAAGAGAAAGATAAGTGAATTTTTTTTTTTGAAAGCATGAAATTAAGTATGTTTAATATATTATGTCCTAGTCTAAAGGCTAGGGTGCAGTTGAAAGAAATAGTTGATTTGAGTAAATTTAATGGAAATGAAGAAAGATATGTTATTCCTATGCATAGAAAGAGTTTTTGGACTAACACGTGGATGCAAGAACCTAGATTTTTTTTTTTGTATATTGTAGGTCCAGCACTATGATCCTAGTAACAGTACATAAGAGGTTGGGGAACAATTAAAAGAAAAAGAGGATTAACTTTGTGTTATAACTACAAAATACCGAGACATCTTGCTAAGGAAATCCCTAGCACAAGTCCTATTTGTCTTTGTTGTAAGATTTTTGGTCATGAGGTTGAGGATTGTCCAAGGATGATCGATAAAGTTGAACGAATGAACATAAGAGAATAAAACTACGAAGAGAGTCAAGAGACTAAGGGTGTGTTAGAGAAAAGGCTAGAGGAAATTCATACTACATTAGTATAGTTGAAAGAAATGATGGATGTTCACAAAGATGTTAGTTTACCAGAGATCCTGAATGTAAAATAGTGCATAAGTGCAAGAATAAAAGACTTCAACATAGATTGTGTCTTGGATGAAGAAACACAAGTAAATATTATGACAGAAGACACTTGGAAAATTTTGGGAAAGCCTATTTTGGTACCTTCATTAGGAAGGATAGGCTTGTTTAAGGGAAATATGATAACCCTATGTGGAAGAGTTACTAATGTACCTATTATTGTTCATGGAACATCGACTAAAGAGGAATTTGAAGTCGTTAAGTTTATTGAGGACAATGCCCCTTTCCCACTTTTACTAGATAAGCCTTGGATTGAGAATGATCAGATCAGAAGGAAAGAAGAGGAAGAATATACAAAAAATAAAAACCAAGAAATAAGGGATTTCACAGCTAGAAAAATAGATCGACTAATAGAAGAATGAGAGGGTAAGTCAAAGCAACATAACAAAGTAAGAACGCAGGAGGGATAGAAGGAAAGAGAATTAGTTGTCAAGGTTGAAAGAATGCAAGAAGGCTTGAAGAACCTATCTATACAAGAAAAAAGTATATCCACCCAGGAAGTATTAAGAGAAGGGATATTAACTTCAAACCCTTTGAGGGAACATCAATAGTGCGAAGTCACTATGATAGGGGATGATAAGAATAAAATGGGAAAGAGGATTCCAGAAACAGTTAGAGAGACTCGGATCACATGAAATAAGGAAAGTGTTGACGATTGAAAACACCAATGTAATTCTGCCCACAAAGTGTTGCTAAAGCTATTATTATAAAAATAAATAATACTAGTAGGTGGGACCCCCTGGAATTATTTAGTAGTAGGTATGTTCATGTTATGATGTTGAGCTACAAAAATTACATGTTTGATATTAATATGGTGGCCATTGATATGAGTTAAGTTGTGATATGTTGTCCCTTCACGACACAACAACATGCTATTCATATATGGTGTTGTTCTTCTCGCACCCAAAAAACAAAACTGTTAGTAAATAAACATGAAGGGCAGTTTTTTTTAAAAGAGGGAAAAGTATTACAATGCAAAGGAACCTAGTCTGAAACACTACCTGCATAAAATATTCGTTAAGCCTTAGCTAACGAGAAATGGAATTTTAAGAAAAAACGATTAATTGTGATATGCATATCATGGAATTTTTGGTGTCACATTATTGGCAAGTGGTAATACATGGGTTATGCGTTGATTGATGCAATCGATACTGATATGCATATGTTATAATCCTTAGTGGCTTATGGAAGAAATGAATTTGCAATCTTTTATGGACTATGCTATGGTTAATGAATTGATATTCTCAATGCATTGGTTGATTAATGGTGTTAATGAAGGCTCGTTGGCATGTACTATGGACTAAATGTGAGATAGGTGGAAGCGACGTACATTTACTGCACGTCACCTTTACCCTTCAAGTTGGCCATCACCCTAATTGAACCATTGTTTGATTTGGTTGTTGTGATTGCACTCCAGATTTTGGGCAGATTGAAACTACTCAACCACCTCTCATCTTAAGATCTTCGATTAACAGGCATGTCTCTTTTGGCCATTCCTGACTTCACTCTAGTTATGAAATAATTTTGTCTCGGTTGTATGGGTTTGTTTTGTCCTGAGTATTGCAACTGTGTGGTTTTGACTTGAATGGAAAATTGATGGTTCTCCGTATAATTATTGTGGGTTCATTAGAGTTGGTGATCTCCTAGGTGATAGATTTTGTTACCACTGCATTCTGTTAAAGGTTTTTCTTTTAAAAAGATGAATAGATGATTATCTTCGTGGTTCCTGAGTTTAACTAAAACCCTGTCCAAATATCTTAAGGAAATGTTTCCCATCCACAAGCATCGTGGTCCTCCTTGAGCACGTGTCTATCCACCATAGTCGGTGCCCCCCCTCCTTCCTGCGATGGCTACTGTGCAAACCCATAAATCCTCGAGACCGGAGCTGCATAAGGAGTCTGTTGGGCATGTTAAGTTTATTGTGTCCTTTTACTTCAAATACAGGCTCACCTGTGATTTGTATAGTAGTCATGTTAGTATGGTGCTGACCACTACTTTGTGGTAATGGCATGAGCCCTGCATTGCCAATTTCACTTCTAAGAGTCACAGTCGCTAGACTGTAGTCAAGGAATCAATTTGTTTTTATTATGAAAGGGCCTCTATCATTCCTATTTTGGTTCATGGGTATACATCGTTAGCACGCTTGTTGGCCTATTGTTTCCCTTACCACAGTGTCAAATTTTTAGTTATTATACGACCATTAGAGTGGTGCTCATGATGTTTTGATAATGGTTGGAATTAGTCACAGTGGTTTGGTGTTGTTCACACATGTTGCATCCTGTAGATGATGTTTTGAGAATTAGAAGATTGGATTGGATATGTTTACTGCATTTGTTTTGTCATTGGTAGAATACACTTGAATGTGTGTGGCCTGGTCACTCACAAGTGGCTTAATAAATGGCCTGGAATGTATTTTTGAATTATATCGTAGTTATATATCGCTGTCTGGTTATGGGAATTATGACACTGTGGAATCCTCTTAGTTGTGCACCACGTATAATATATATGGCTTGTTTTTATGCCCAGTGATACTCCTGAATTCTAAGTGCGTTATCTTTTTGCAAATTGATCACTGTTGATGACATTTGTGTGGAATGTTTGGTTCGATTTTAAGTCGCACTGAGATATTTTTTTCACAGTAGTATGGTTACATGGTTTCAGAAATTTACTTCTGGATAGCCTGTGTCTAAATGTTGATGTCGGTTATCGTCAATTTTTTTTTCAGGCGTGGCATGTGAGGTCTTGATCATTTCGATTTTTCCACTACATATATACATATGGGGAGAAATGTCATTACAGATCTTGATTGTCTCTATTACATAAATGGAGACTTAATTGTCATTTTTGGAAACACTACTTGGAAATATAGATGTGGACATGGAAATTGTATGGCGGTGATGGATGTTAAAATCTACAGATTGGGAATGAGTGTTGTTGTTGACTGTTATAAAATGCAGAACATAAAATTAAGAGGGACATAACCTCTTGCAAAGAGTGTGAAATACTTCTGTTGTAATGGCATTGTGTTGGATATTAATGGGAAGTGAAATTAGGCAAATGTAGAGGAACTATTACTCAGTCATCCGATTGTTGGATGATGCATATTTTCCTTACTACAAATATGTTATGTATTTTTTGTTTAATCTCATGAACAATAAACATTTTCTTTCCACCTCATTATCTCATTTTTCTCTAATTATAAAACCCTCACATATATCATATTCATTTTGTTCACCCCGTATTCTGATATTGATCACAGCTAAGGAAGATTATGTGTTAGATTGGATAAAAGTGGAAGAATTCTGTGTGGATTGCAGTAAGGTTTAATGGTTTGTTTACAATTGATTGTTGTTATCATTGAGCAGTGACCATATCTATTCCCTTTCATTATATCATATTTTTGCTAATTACAAACCCCTCATGTATCCCTGAACATTTTTTTCACCCCCTTGCTCATTGATTAACGTTAAAACAATTTATATGAATTGTATTGCATGAGCCTAATACATTCTAAAGAAAATCTATTTGATATTTTAAGAGTTGTCCTGCATGGCTATTCAAAGAGACTATTTGCTAATAGATTACACACGCATGATTCTTTGGTTTGATTGGGTAGGAGGTAGCTCTACCTAGGCCTGGAAGGTCTCCTTTCCAAGTCCCACAATGACAGGATGACTTTAGGGATTTTGGACAAGATATTTTATTTTGAATATATGGAGTATTATTTTTGAAATAATTTCAATTTTCATGAGTTGAAATTGCCAAAAGTATATATGTTGATGGGAGGCACAAGGAAGTGTGTTTTCTTAACTAATGGATTATGTTATGATGGTAGGATAGTTATGAACTAAAGGGAGTCACAAGGGGTCCCACCTACTAGTTATTATTTAATGATGATCCTTACTATAATTACTACTGGTCCCCCTAACTAAATTTAGTTAAGGCCTTATGTTAACTTAAATAATAAGTTAGTTCAAGTACTCTAACCAATTCTAAATTGTTAAAGGATGAACTAAGGAGAGGAACAAAGGAGGATAGAAGCATAAAGCATGCTAAGGTCTAATCTTTGAGTTATGTTGAGATAGTTTAGTTTTCATTCATTTATATATTCATCATAGCCTAATTCTCTTTTGTGATAGCAGGGTATTATTGTAGACAACAACATTCATGGCTGAATCAAATCATTCAGACACTTGTTCTTCAGAGGTGTTGATCTATCTTTGCTAGTCTATGTACATTTGTCTGTTTGTGAATTAACTTTCATGACTGATAAAGGATATTGTGCAGAGTCAAGTGGGAATCAATCTATGGCAAGCTGATCTAGATTTTAGAGTTTAGTTTTGGTTTTCTGTCAGAGGTCCTTTTGTATGTTCCATCAGAGATTTCTAAGTTTGACTTTGGTCCAAGATTTCTATGTGACGTTTTGTAAAGAAAATGAATCTTTGGTGAATTGGAATGAAATAAAGGATTGCTTTATATCTCATATACATTGATTATGGTCTTGGTGTCTTTACTTCTATTCTTACAATTATTTCAACAACTGATATTTTCAGAAAAATACATAAAAATTGAATTTACAACAAGCTTTTTGTTGATAAAAGACTAGCCTAAGAACTTGTAATTAATACTTGTGAGTTAGGATATATATTTTTGTTGGCCAAGTAAAGTTTGAAAATGCTTGAGTAAGATCAATTCATATCTTGTCCTCAACATTTATTTGGCGACCATACTAGGGAGATCTTCGATATTTGTCTGGTTAAATTTTATACTCGATTTTTCACCCATACATCTTTCTTTTATGTTTTGATTCCTTGACTATTTTTATATTCATGACTGTCCCTATTACAAGACAACCCAATCTTGAGCCCGGTCTCCAAGACCAGAACAACCTTGCTTTGAACCTGTTTCATATTATTTTAGACATTACTAGGACACGTGCTGAGCTTAACCATTCTTTGGAAGTAATTGAAAGAGATATTAGTGTCCAACAACAATTGGAAGCTAGATGTAGGCAGCCTAGAAATCAGCATTAACCTCTTGTTTCTTTAGTTTTGGCCTTTCTTTCATGACCTAATATTCTTGTGCTTCTAGAAGAAGAAGAGGCTTGCCACTTGAAATCAATCCTATTGCTGAAATAGGAAGGAGAAACATTGTGTTATCTACCCAACAAAGTTCTCTAAGGAGAAATTTATCTAATTCATCCATATCATCTTTCTTTCCCTCACCTATCATCCATAGAATGTCATCTAGTGGTGGCTCTGGTGGCACTGGAAGTGCTCCATATTCCCAATATTCATCGTCATCGGTGATTGGTAGCTTGTACAACCACCATATCCCGGTCCAATCTGATACAAACCCCACCAAAGTCATTAAAAAGTACGGCCTTTTTCAGTTTGAAGAAGATGCCACAACCACACCATGGCATGTGTCTTCTCCTCTTAACCTAGCACCTGCTACTCGCCCGCTTTCGAAGTTTAAAGAGAATTTGCCTAAGTTTTCAAGAAACAACACTGTTAGTACTAATGAACACGTAGTAGCATTTTTGAATGCTTGTCATAATATAGGGACTAACGACAATGACACTTGCATGCACCTGTTTGTCAATTCCTTAGAATGAAAGTCTGTGGATGATTTATTTGACCTTCCTCCTAAGATCTTGTATACTTGGGAGGAACTGATTTATTGGTTTTGATCCAACTACGGGCAATCCCAAAGCCCTGCTGAGAAGTTAAGGGAGTACAACAATGTCATTTACAAATATGGTGAGACCATTAGGTCCTTCAACTTGCGTTTTACCAAGTTGTATAACCAAATCCCCAAAATTATCTGCCCCTAGAACCAAGAAGCCTTCATGCATTACTACAATGCATTTCCTTGTCCTTACCATCATAGGCCTGAAGAAAAGGCCATTGATAACCTTGGTTCCTCTCTGCACACTTGCTCAGAGCATGAGGAACAACTTGAATGAACTGGTCTACCCCAGGGAGAATCAGTTAGACAGACAAATATGTTCGCTCTCTTATAACTGGTACAAGACATGAATAACCGTATGATATCTTTTGAGAAGAAAGGTATTGTTAACCCCCTCACCCCTGGAGCTTCATCCTCTTCTTCCTCTCCTTTTAGAAGTCTGGTTGAAAATAATTTCCAGTCAAAGGCTATCTTGCCTCAGATTTGGTGTAACTTCTGTGAGGAACACCACGAAGAAACCACATGTGAGATAAGGAAGAGTGCCAGAGACAGGATCTTTCGTAAATGACCAGAAGCTACTATCGTTGTCCTATATTTTTTCGAGTCAAAAGATGTCATGGTCATCAATACTAGGAACAAATCCTATGCCCCAAAAGGAAAATTTGACCCTCCTCGCAGTTCTTCTACCCCGAGTTCATACTCAACTATTGTTTCGCCCCAAGTTCCTAAAATTCCTAAGAGTCAAGGAATCACCCCCTCTCTCCCCTCTTCCAAATACAATGTCCCGAATCAATTGGCCAACATTAAGGTAGATGCAGCCCTCCTAGACATGTTTGTCATCCCTGAACAATAGATGCATATGAAATGATTCATGGAAGGAAAAGCTTCCATTGTAGCCAATGTTTTTGAGGAGGTAAATGAAGAAGATTCTTATATAAATAAAATAGGTGTACATAACTTTAGATACCCTATAAAAAATACCTCCTTTTATATTTCGGTAAAAATCATGGATAAAATTTTCCATTGTTTCCTCATTGATGGTGGTTTGGGCCCAAGTGTGATGTCAAAGATTATTATGGAAGGGATATGATTGTCTTGTACATATGAAAACGCCAGAATCATGCTTTCCTATAATAATATACAACATAAGACCATAGGTGAGATTAAGGATGTGACCTTAGTTTTGTGCGCTCACCTTGAAATAAGGATGACCCTCAACATTCAGGTAATTGATATGCCTGTAAGAAATTACTCAATTATTTTGGGAAGATATTGGTAAGCCTTAAAAGGTGGATACCTATCATTCGACGGAACACGTTTATCTGTTGCTCGAAATGAAAAAAATATTATAGTTCTTAGAGAAGGAAGGATATCCCCTTATATAGAGAGTGTCCCACAACCTAATATAAACTATATTGAAGAAGACCTAGGAGTATACTCTATCTTTGCTGAGGAGGATAATATTCCTTTGGAACAAATCAATCTAGATGATGGTATGTGGCACATGCACTTTGATGGTTCATGCTCTAATGAGGGAAATGGAGTTGGAGTTGTCTTAATTTCACCTGTAGGGAAAATCCATAACTTTTCTTATAAGTTGGAGTTTTCTTGCACAAATAATGTCACCAAATTTGAAGTCCTATTATTAGGCATTGAAAAATCATATAATCTTGGCTGCGGTCATCTATTAGTTTTTTGGGATTCCAAGCTTGTTGTTAACCTCGTGTGTAAGGCATATTCCCCTAACAACAAGTTGATGAAACGATACACCCAAATGGTTTGGGCTCTTATATTGAATCTATTATCTTTCAATATCACTCACGTAAAGAGGGAACTAAACTCAATGGTTGATCGGTTAGCTATTTTTGCAGCTTCTCCTACTCGACAACTTTTGCCTCACAGACCTGATTGTACATTTCGATCCCTATATCATCCACATATTCCCGACAATGTAGAATCTTGGAAGGTCTTCCCCAACGATGAGAGCATGTGTGCTTTTATCCAAAATGAACCTTTTAAGCCTAAGGAAATTATATCTATGGAAGATAACAAGATTCCTAAAGGCTTGACCCCTATAGAGAGTTCATTTTCTTCGAGTGTTGTAGGTGACAAGGAAAAAAAAAGGAAAAAGAATCGAAAAACAAGGTGGGTGAGACCATATCCTTGAACAGTGGGACACCCGAGACTCCAAAGAACATGAAAATAGGTACCAAATGTTCATATGAAGAGAAGGATAAGTTTGCCAAGTTGCTTGGTGAATTTCAAGATGTTTTTGCTTGGTCTTATGAGGATCTTCATGGTTTTGATCCTGGTCTTATACAACACGCCATCCCCATTTAGGAAGGCGTAAAACTAGTTAGGAAAAAACAAAGACCTATCAACCTTGTGCTAGAAGAAACCATTCAAAAGGAGTTGGAAAAACTTTTGAAGGATGGGATTATCTTTCCAGTCAAGTATTCTGAGTGGGTTTCAAATCTAGTCCCTGTTCAGAAGACAACTGGTCAGATTAGATTATGCGCTAATTTTCACGCATTAAATTGAGCTATTATAAATGACCACTTGCCCCTTCCCAACATGGAAATGATTTTACAACAGGTTGCAGGGTCACAAATGATGTCCTTACTTGACAGGTTTTTCCTTTACAATCAATTCAAGGTAAAAAGGGAAGATAAATATAAAAACTCCTTTATTACTCATTGGGGTACCTTTTCTTATGAACGTATGTCGTTTGGGTTATCTAATGCAGGTGCCACTTTTCAAAGAGCTATGCAATTTTATTTTGACAATTTGATCAGTAAGATCATTTAGAGCTACCTTGATGACATACCAGTTTAATCTAAATTCCGATCAGATCGTTTTGGCCATCTGAGAAAAGTTCTCATGCGGTGTAGGAAATTTGGAATTTCCCTAAACCCTTCCAAGTCCATTTTTAGTGTTACCGAGGGACAGATCCTTGGAAACATTGTTTCTGATTCATAAATAAGTATCGATCCTAAAATCATCACTACTATCCTTAACCTTCCTGCTCCTACTTCCAAGAAAGAAATTCAAGTCTTTATGGGAGTTATTAACTTCGTCCATAGGTTTGTTCTAGATTTTGCAGTGATGGTCAAGGCAATCCATAATCTGCTTAAAAAAGACCATTATTTTTTCTGGACTGATGAGGTTGGGAATGATTTTGAAAGGATTAAGAAAGCAATCAGCTCCGCAATGGTTTTGGCGAAGCCAGATTTTGAGAAGGAAATCATGATTTATACTAATGCCACTGAGTAGGTAGTTTCTGTTGTCCTTATGCAAGATGATGCTCAAGGAAATGGAAAACTTGTGGCTTACATAAGTCAAAGTTTGGCTGATGATGAATTTAAATACTCTTTTATTGAGAAACACACTTTTTCTCTTGTTAAGGCCATCAAAAAGTTTTGCCACTACATCTTAGGTAAGTACACATTGGTAAAAGTCCCTTTACCTGTTGTTAAGTTTTTTCTCTCACAAACTTATCTTTTAGGAAAACTTGCACATTGGCTTGCCAAGATCGAAGAGCATGATTTAAATATCATGAATTCTACCACTATCAAGAGACGTGACCTAGCCCTTCACTTGGCTCGGCATGCCGAAAATGGTGAAGAAATTGACGAAGAAGATAGTTCCCTTTCATCTCTCTTTTACTTTGATGATCAGACCCTCCCTGTGTCTCAATATCCTTGGTACAAAAACTTGTTTTATTATTTACAGAACCAAAGATGTCTAGATAACTTAGATACTCACCAAAGGAGAAGACTTCGTCTCGAATCTGCAATATATGTCATTATAGGAGACTTGCTATTTCTAAGATCTATTGATGGTGTGCTACTTCACTCTGTAAACAATGAAGACACACAAAAATTGTTGCAGGAAGCCCACGACTCTTCAATCTCTTTCATTCATGTAGGAGGTCATTTTTCTACAAAGACCACTGCCTTCAANAGAGTAGGAGGTCATTTTTCTACAAAGACCACTGCCTTCAAGATTATTATGAATGGATATTATTGGCCTTTGATATTTCATGACTCTTACGTTTTTTCAAGGTCTTGCGACAAATGCCAAAAATTTACTGGGCAAGAACGCCTTTCAGCCATGCCATTACAACTTGTCTCACTAGATTTTCCTTTTTCAAAATGGGGATTGGATTTTATTGGTCCTATTAACCCCCCTTCTTTAGCTAGGTAGGTTTTCATCTTGATAGCCACATAATTTTTACTAAATGGGCTGAAGTTGTCCCACTTAAACATTCCACAGATGATCAGCTAATTTCTTTCCTTGAAAATAATATTTTTTCCATATTTGGTCTTCCGTTGGAAATTATTACAGACAACGATCCCGCTTTCATTTCTGCTAAGCTAACTCAGTTTCTATCCAAATTAGGGGTTTAACATTTCACATCGTCATCTTATTATAGCCAAGGAAATGGGAAAGCTGAGTTCACTAATAAAAATTTCATAAGGATCGTCAAAAGACTCATCGAAGATAAACCTCGCCAGTGGCACACTCTCCTCACTTATGCCCTCTAGGAAGATCGAACTACCATGAAAGTAAGTACTGGTTGTACCCCTTCTCAGCTGGTTTATGGACAAGAAGCCCTCCTTCCAACCGAGCTAAAACTTTCTTCCTTAAGGTTGATGCTACAGACCGAAGAATTAAATTCTTCAGATGTTTCACAAAGAGTAAATGCATTACTAGTTTTGGAAGAACAAACAATGTTTTCTTTGGATAATATTAAAAGGAGACAACAAACCGTTAAGAAATATTTCAACAAAAGTGTCAAAACTCTCAAGTTTAAGGTCAATGAAAAAGTTTTGTTGTGGGATTCGGCTCATGCTGATAGAGGAAGAAATTAAAAATTTCAGAAATTATGGCTGGGTCCTTTCAAGATTGCTTTTGTCATAGGTACAAATTCTTACATTCTAAAAGATTTGCAAAAGAGATTGTTTTCCTACAACACTAATGGTTCTCACTTGAAGCATTATGTGGAACCAATGTAAAAATCTCTACACTATTTGGTTTTCTTCTGTATACTAGTAGTTTAGCTCTGCTTTCAATTTTTTGTGACTCCCTTTCTGCTTACATGTTTCTTCTTTCCGAGTTGACCTTTTACTACGTTGTTTTTCTATATTTTACTGTCTTCTTTTACTGTTGTTGCTTTATTTTCTGCATTATTACTCCTGTGACAATTTTTGACTTTATCATCTTTTAAGATTTGGTAAAGGTAGAAGGTTGGATCATCTTTGCCATAGCGATGCCTCCACAAAAGCATTGTTAGTCTATAACAATAAGCTTACACAACTGTTAGGGTGTCATATCTAAAGGACCCTTGAGATTGCTATACATTTCCAGTGTTTTTTTATAAATAATTGGTTATCTCCTGCTTCTCCCTGCCATTTCTTCACCCATTGAGAGTTAAGAGAAAATATGGAAATTTTCCTTCTGGGAGGTCAAAGAACTGATTCTGGTCGATGGGTTATGCATACAGTGGTAAAAAATCTCCTCATACTTAACATTTTTCATGAGTTATTCCCAAATTAGTGTTCATCTTTCCATTAAATCTGCTCACTTCCCCTTGTTGCATAACCATTCGAGTTACGTCTTATTGAGATTACTTTCCTTGGTCTGTGAAACCATGGGTTCTGAGTTCTAATCTATTAAGAACAAATTTCCCTATGGATTCACCAGTTTGTTGACAGTTGAAAACGCCAACGTAGTTCCGCCCACAAAGTGTTTCTAAAGATATTATTATAAAACTAAATAATACTAGTAGGTGGGACCCCCTAGAATTATTTAGTAGCAAGTCTATTCATGTTATGATGCTAAGCTATAGAAATTACATGGTTGATATTAATATGGTGGTCATTGTCAGGCTGCTATATTAAAGATTTTAATGACCTGAAAACACTGAATTGTCAAACTAGGGTAAGTGAACTTAGAGCTACTACACTGTATGTGCGGGTAAGATTCTAATTCCTATCTAAAGGCTATTCTTAGAAGAAAACACAAACTCACTCTTAGAAATTGAATCCTAGTGATTATCTTGAAACTTATCATCTCCTGTTTAATTCATCAAAAGAGAACAGTTCTGTGCTTAAGTGCAGGTACTTCTATTTCTATTCTAATGTGATTTCACAAGACTATCTACCACTATCTTTAATCATCTAATCACCACTATTTATATATAAGCCATGACAGAAAGATTATTTCCTAAAATCCTTTTAATCTATACATCAAAAATAAGTCTGAATCTATCTGCAGGAAAAATAAAGAAATATCCTATTTACCCTACTGGTACTGGAAGCTTCCTCTAATTCAATTGCAACCTAACTATCCTAACAGAGCAGAGTAAACTAACTATCCTAATCAAAGCAAAGTAAATTCAAACTCACATTCTCTTTAATTCACGTTCAGATTGAAAACTGGAAACAGAGCAAATCTAGTTCATGCTTTAAATTCTACAGGAATCAACCATGCTTTCAACATTGATCAACGTAGAAAATATTAATATGCTGGAAACAATACAGTTTGAAGAATGGCTAAGAAAGAATCTGAACAAGTTAATTCCCAAACTCAAATAATCTAACATGCATTCAAATACTAAGATAATGAAATAAACTAACTCTAATACAGAGAAAAGCAGCGACTTGAACCTGTTGGCGGGCCCAACTAAGAGATACAATCACCGAAAAGGAAAACCAGAACTACTCAGATCATTCTATGCAAACACTGTTCATGCTTCATGCTCCATTTACTCAGAAAAATAACTCAAGTCATATAACAAAGAAGTAACATAACACATAAGCAGATTGTATTAGTAGAAATGTATATCTCATAGCATAACATAACCCAACGTTTCTTAGGAGCGATCATCTGTTTATATAGATCCTCCTCCAAAATAGTTTAAAACAGAAATGCATTAATCTAAACGGATCCCAGATCCAAAAATAACTCAAAATCAGTTAAAACGGTCTTCACATCTTCATGACACACAGTGTCAAGAAGTGTGGATCATAAAGCATTAACAACTCAGTTCTATAATCTCGCCTTGAATCAGCATATTGAGTTATGACTCAATCTATCATGTAAATCGCACTATCTACCACTCTGGCCATATCGTGCGGATCTTTAGCAGCTTCGTTGGTATCTCCACTGGGTGCGAGCTGATACCTGGTACTGGTAAGTTTTTTTTCAAAAGGAATAGTACCTAACTCATGCCACATTAGTATCAACATTAATTTAAAGCATCAAAATACATAAAAATAACTTGAATTGTAAGAATACCTTGAATAGCCCCATTTATTTGTAAAAGGATGTCAAATGTGTTATAACAAGGCCAGAAGGGAGTGGTACTAGGTATGGAAATGGAGGTCTTTTTGATATGATGTAGGCAAAAACATAGTCAAAACTGGAGACTAACATTCCCCCAAACTGAAGTCTTTTCCTGTCCTCAGGTAGTCAAAAAGTCAAAAACTGAGATTCATCAGAGTGTTGCAGCAGCTGCAACCAACATTTGTAACTTCTCATGTTTCTTCAGGTTTCTGATTTCCTTCTTGAGGACTCGATTGATGATGATATGCTTCTTGGCAATCTTCTGCAATCTCCTGATCCTCTGGAAAAGACCCTTATTCTTTCGTTTTAATCTTTCAATTTTGGACAAGAAATGAGTTTCCCTGACTTTCATGAGTTCATTCTCTATTTTGATATGTCGATCCAATACAGTGTACTCATGTAGCTTCTCTTTCAACCTGTTATTCCTGCTTTCTAATCTGGCTACCATTGGTCTCAAGGATTTATTGGAGGAAATTTCACAGTAAGATTCAAATGTTTTATCATGTCCTGGCTGTGTTTGAGGACTAGATGTGTGAGTGAACTCATATGGACTTTGATCATGGGTGTCAACTGGATCGGGATTGTCAACTGGGCTAAGTTCAGGAGTGAACTCTTTATATGTTCGAGAAGGGGTATCTGTGGGCATTCGAATTGTCTCGTCCTGCTCAATTTCTTTGGGCTCAGTAGCTTGCCGATCCACTTTATGGACTTTTCGAATTAATTGGGACAGAGTCCAAGTCATTTCAGAGGGCTCTGGAGCCTCCTCATGATCATCCAAACTTTTTAACCTCTCCTGTGGTGGGTAACTGGGCATAGAGTTATCCATACCTAACAATGTGCTTTTACATTTTCGTTTTGGATTTCTCCTAGGTTTGTCAGTCAACTCTGCCAGTTCTTCCACGTCAATAATTTTCATAGCAGTTGGGGAAGAGATCGGAATTTCAAAATTTGCCTCTGTAGGAGTAGTGTTCTTCACAGTTTCATAATTGGTTTCCACTCCATCAGACCCATGGGCATCAAATGAATGCTCTGAATCAGGTTTTCTAGCACTGGCTTCAATTGTGCTATCTGGTATGTTCTTAGGGTCATCACAGATTTTGGTCGGGGTTTTAACCCTCTTTTTCCTAGAGCTCAGCTTCTTCTGTGGAGGAGCAGGCTTAACACTTCTGTATTTAGACTTGTCAGAGGCTAGGGTTTTTACAACGAACATATCCCAAGTTTCTTGTTTCTTGGACAACGCAGACTTAATCAATATCTTAACAAGACCAAAATGAAATAGACTTCCTCAAAAATCTTTGGCCTTTCAGACCTGTTCTGCCATTTTCTTTAAACTTTTCAATAGAAAGAAGGGTATGTTCATCAGATGATTACCTTCGAAATGTAGCAGGAGTCGGGCATGGTAGGGAAATACGATTGTATATCATCCTTCACAAGTGAGGTAACGTTGGAGGATAGCTAGCAACTGAGCCCATTTTGGTTCTAACCATGACTGCGATGTCCCCTCTGACCACTATATTTTCTAGTACTGTGGTTTTAAAAGCTGCGTGCAGAGCTTCTTGTCAACAGGCTGACCCTTTGTCCATCTTTGACCAGTGGTGGGCAGTTGAATTGATTCTTAAATAAATTGTTCTGTGACTTCGAACTCTAACTCTCCCATATTAGCGAACCCACCCTAAAATCGCAGAGCGAACTGAAGCATAATTGAATCATCATATCCATTGAATTTCTTAAGAAACGACTCCCATCCTGCTTTCTGAAAAATGTCTCTGGTGGATTCATACTCTAGAAGGGCCTCTAAGTATGCATATGTCTCCGGTTCATGACGATTTACCACCATGATTTTATTTGATATCACAGGGAAGGTCTATAGGTGAGCAGCGAAATTTAGATGAGGGTAACGAGGGAAGAGAGTGTGATGTATGAAGTAGTCGGGAGAAAAATCATAGGAGAACGTTTGAATTGTCGTGGGGGTCGATAGCGTGTAAGAAAATGATGATAGTCGTACAGGAGTGCAGAGTGTTATCATATACGAGTCATGTCGAACTCAGCCCAGGTAATGTTTGTGCATTTTCATGATATGAAATGTCAAGGTGGGTTGGTTATCAGGTATAGAGTATGAGTATGATGAAACATTATGGAGTAACAAGGCATCCTCAGATCAAATCATTAATATGTAATTTTAATACATTAAATCAACATGAACTAAGCGTACCTGAGTTAAATTACCTATCTCTTTTGTTATGCATTTCTTGTTGTAGAGATTTTTCTTTTGAAGTCAAGTCTGGATCTGGAGGACACGAAAATTGTAATTGCTCTTGTATTTCTGATGACCACCTGTGCTGGTACTGACTGGTACTGATGAAACAATCAGGAATCTGCAGAGAAATTTGAACCAATAATATCCTGCTGAGAAAAACTTCCTGTTTATAACAACAAATTATCTGATGATTATCCCTGAACCTGGCTTTTGTTCTATCCTGAAAAAGATCAATTGAAATCATGTCTTCAACAGCTTCAAATCTTTAACCCATGGTACAATTCTTATTTGTGTGAATGAATGTTTTGGAGTCGAACACAAACAGAAATCATCGGATTATCGGCCATTAATGAATGTCGTTAACCGATGCGAGATGACCCACTAGTGATGTCAATGGGCCTCCAGGTACCTATATCACATCCTAACAGGTATGAATAGAGGTCTTGGTGTCAAGTCACCTATAGGATCTATCAACCAAGAGACATTGGTGTATTCCCAGGGTTGTTAGCAAGGACATCTGCCATTGAGGCATGCAGAGTCCAGGGTACTAAATAATCTCTAATCTCTGCTCCAGATAAGGTGCTGATGTCGATGGAGTGAGATTTGTTGGAAGGTGGACCTTAACGTATTCACATCATCCAACGCGAGTGCAGATAGAAATCTTGCAGACATAATTTTTTTGGAACAGTAATCACTTACTTGTGGATTTTATGAGCCCAAGTTAGTACATGCTCATTGCTTCCTCATGTTTGGAGAGTCTGAGGAAATGCTAAAAGAAGACTCTAAGGGGGTTTATTTTCCATAATAATTCACCAGGTCTGGTAAAGAATAATCCTTTCCTGATAAATGCCCCTTTCATACTTTAATGAGAAATCAAAGGGAGAAAACAAGCTCAAATTTATTTGTTTCAAAACAAGTCAGTTATATTGATAAGAAAATTTCATGAAATAAAATAGTCTTACCTTCTTACATGTTGCGAGAGAGTGATGAAGTTTAGTTCTGTACTTTCTTTGAAAAACCTATAAAACTGAAAACAAGATATCAACATATCCAAAAAGAAGAAAAGAAATGTTTTTTTCCTTTTTATTTTTTATTTTTTTTTATAGTATTTGTTTTTTTTTATTTTCTACTAAAAATTTATTATTTACAGAATCTTAAAACAGTATGAATGATCAAAGATAAACAGGAGGAGAATATTCTTCTCCCACTATCTTTATTTTTGTTTGCTTGGCAACTTCCTTTAGAAAATCATCTTTTGACAATGGTTTGTTATACACTTTTAATCGATGTCCATTTACTACAAAGGAGTTCTGAGAATCATCTATGGTTTTAATCTTGACAGAACCATTATCAAAAACAGTTTCTACTTCATAAGGTCCCAACCATATTGTTGTAATTTTCCCTTTGAAAGTTTTGTATTTGGAATCGAAAAGTAATGCCCAATCCCCTGGTTGAAAATGCTTTTTCTTGATGTATTTGTCATGCCATTTGCTACGTTGATTTTGTACAAGGATAGTCCTTTGAAGAGCATCTTGCCTCATTTCTCCCAATTCATTTAGTTGCATGACTCTCTGTTTCTGTGCTTCACTCAAATTCAACCCCAATTTTGCTGCTAGGCGGAATGTATGAATCTAAAATTCTATGGGAAGGAGAATTTGCTTGCCAAATACCAATTCGTAAGGAGTATGACTAGTGGTATTTCTCCAGGTAGTCCTGTATGCCCATAAAGCCTCTGGAAGTCTATCTGCCCAATCTTTATGATGTAAGTGTATGGTCTTGGTCAGAATAGCTTCTAGAACTTTATTTGTAGATTCCACTTGCCCATTGGCTTGTGGATGGTATGGAGAGGACTTACAGTGTTTGATCCCATATTTATCTGTGAGTTCTTTCATCAATTTGGAAGTAAATTGGGCACCTTGGTCGATAACAATCTCTCATGGAACACCAAGCGGGTAAAGATATCTTCATACATAAACTCAACCAGTGATTTCTCAGTTGCTTGATATAGGGATTTCGCCTCTACCCACTTGGTCACAAAATCTGTGCACACCAAGATGTACTTCTTCTTTCTCGACATTGGGGAAATGGGTCCTACAAAATCAAGTGCCCATTTATCAAATTTTTCAATCACAACCTATGGTTGTAAGGGCATCTCATCTGCTATAGTGGGCCTTCCCATCCTTTGACAACTATCACAGCTTCTCACATATTTCGTTGCATCCTTAAACAGTGTCGGCCAAAAGTATCCTGATTGCAAAACTTCAAATGCCATTCTCTTATCAAAGAAATGTCCTCCACATGGCCCATCATGACAGGCCTGAAAGATATCGGGAATTTCATCTTCCCAGACACATCTCCTAATGATCATATCAGGACTTGTATAGAAGAGATCACTTCCCACCCAAGAATAGTAAGCACTTTGTTGGATAATTCTTTTCTTTTGTGGTGGTGATAAGTGAGCTGGTAATCTTCCTGTAGCTAAGTAATGTGTTGTATCTGCAAACCAAGGGGTCTTAACAACTACTGCAAACAAATTTTCATCAGGGAAATTATCATTCACTAGGATATCAGTACTATCTTGAGAAATACGAGAAAGAAAATCTGCAACTACATTCTCTTTCCCTGGCTGATCAACTATAGTGATGTTAAATTCTTGAAGCAGCAAAAGCCATCGTGTGATTCTACCAGTAGTAGCTGGTTTGTTCATCAAAAATATGATAGCAGAATGGTCAGTGTGTACAAAAACCTCATATCAAGTAATGTAGTGACGAAATTTGTTGATGGAATGAACTACTGCTAAAAATTCCTTCTCTGTTACTGTGTAGTTCAATTCAGGAGGAGTAAGGTTTTTGCTAGTAAAGTAAATTGCATAATTTTGTTGATTTTCTTTTTGCCCAAGAACTCCTTCTAAAGCAGTGTCCGAGGCATCACTTGAAATATGGAAAGGAAGGGACCAATTTGGTCCTCTGAGAATAGGTGCCATGGACAATTTTTCTTTTAAATTCTCAAAGGCATTTTGACAATTATCATCCCAACAAAATTCTGCATCTTTTGCTAACAGTTTAAACATGGGGCTGGCTATTTTTGTAAAGTTTTCAATAAATCGACGATAATATCCAGCATGCCCCAAAAAAATTCTCACATCCTTCTGGGTTTTTGGAGAGGAAATATTAACTATCACCTCAATTTTGGCTGGGTCAACTTTAATTCCTTCAGCAGACAAATGATGACCCAACACAATTCCGTTAGTTAATAGCATTTTACATTTTTCGTGACTGAGGGATAAATTTGATTCCTGGCAGTGAATCAAGACTTTCTCCAGGTTACTTAAGGCTTCTTCAAAGGTGTTACCATAAACAGTAAAATCGTCCATGTAAACCTCCACACAGTCATGAATTAAGTCAGCAAAGACACCAAGGACAGCTCTCTGAAATGTAGCAGGAGCATTACATAATCCAAAAGGCAGAAATTTATAAGCATAAGTGCCCCAAGGACATGTGAATGTTGTCTTGTCCTAGTCTTCAGGAGCAATCTGAATCTGGTTGTATCCACTATATCCATCGAGAAAAGAAAAATATCTTTTTCCAGCCAAGGTATCCAAAACCTGATCTATAAAGGGTACAGGAAAATAGTCTTTCACGGTTGCCTTGTTTAGCTTCCGAAAGTCTACACACATTCTCCATTTCCCTGTCATCTTCTTAGGTACCAAAACAAGTGGTTAAACCCATTTGTTGTCAGAAATTGCATAAATGAATTCAACGTTTAATAATTTCTGTAATTCTTCTTTTACAAAGTCTTTTAGGATTGGATTCATGCGCCTTTGTGGTTGTCTTACTGGGGTTATCCCTGGTTGGATATAGATGTGGTGAATGCAGGTGTCAGGGTGTACTCCCCTCATATCAGTATATTCCCATGCAAAATCCCCTGATTGTTCTTTCAAAAGATTTTTCGATTGTTCCTGTTGGTTGAGACTCAATTCAGAGTTGATGTATAGACATCTACTTGGGTTAAGTTCTACTGGAATGGTATATGGCCCTGAGTGTTCAGAAACGGTGAAAACCATGGATGGTGAAAATGAGGAAAATAACTCACTTCGTTCTTGAAATTCCTCTCTGAAAATTTGATCATATTGAAGATAGGTTTGTGGGAACTCTACATTTTCTGTCACAGAAAGAAATTGATTTAAAATGTCATCATCTGTAGGTTCTTGCAGTGCATGGAACTCATCAACACAAAATAAAGATTCTTCATCATCATTTTCATCATAGGGACACTTCAGCCACCATAATTCTTCTGTAATTGGCCGGGCAGGTGGAAACAGAGTAAGTTTCTGTGAAGAAATACCATTTGAGATAAACATATCCCCACCACGACATCCTATAAAAGCGTTGGTTGTGCCCAACCAAGGTCTCCCTAAAATGATTGAATGGCCTTTTGTGGGGTCCTTTGAATGAATAATCATGAAGTCAACAGGATATTCCCACGAAGCTAAAGTCACAAGGATGTCATCAAGAACTCCAAAAGGTTTTATAGTGGTTCTGTCAGCAAGTTCAAGGACTGTAGAAGTAGGGTGAAGGAATTGATTTAGTTGTAATAGTTCCACTATGTTGATGGTCATTATAAAAATGGCTGCACCTAGATCAACTAAAGTATTACCAATAGAAACATTGTTGATAGTCACTGAAACTATTGGGTTCCCTGGGTTGGCATACTTTACCATCTTAGGTGTTTCAGAAATACAATTTGATGACTGTCCTACTAGGTGTATTGTGGGTGGATCTTTCTATTTCCGACCTGGTTTCTTAATGCAGAGTTCTTTGATGGTTTTGGCATAGATGGGGACATCTCTGATTGCTTGTAAAAATGGAATCTTGACACAGACATTTCTTAGTTCATTCATGATGTCAAACTCAGATTGGACAATCGGTTTTTCAATGAGCAACCTTTCAGGAAAAGGAGGCGTTTGGGGAACCTGAGTTTGTGTGTTATGCTGTGATTTAGATTGTTTATGTTTTGGAATGATAACATCTTTCAGGGGTGTCTCATTTGATAAATTATCCATAGACTCATCTTCATGTTCTTGGATAATTACTCTTGGTGTTGTTTTTGTTATGGGCTGAATTTTATTTAAAATTTTTCCAGATCTCAGCTGTACTTCTTGTATAGAAATAGGGTTTATGTTGTAAGCTGAATAATTCTGGAAATCAACATTATGGAGTGGTAGAGGTGGTCTGTGGTTAGGATTTGGAATGGGTTGAGTGGGCAAAATGGTAGGACGTGGTGGATTCTGAGGCTGCTGAGGGGTTTGTTGAATGGGTGGTAACGGAGGTGGAATAAAACTAGGCAATAACTGATGCATATTTGGAGGATACTGCGTGCATGGATTCTGGGGAATTGGTACCGCATGCTATTGTTGGTTATTCCCAAAATTCGGATCTCTCCATCCCTGGTACCAAGGTTGAGCAGGGAGATTTTGCAGAGGCCAATTTGGCTAGTTCAACGGACATTGTTGTTGAGAGAAGGGTGGATAATAGCTAGAAGATTGTGGGGATGGTTCTTGATATGCATTTGGATTTCTAGGTTGCCAAGGCCTCTTAGGTGCAAATGGAGTCCCTGGAGCTTCCCCTCCCTTGAATATTGCTTGCAATCCATGTAAGGACGGGCAATCTTCTGTTTTATGATTTTCAGTACATATTGCACATACAGGAACATTGTCCAAAGGACATTCTCGAAAAGGATGCCTTTTTCTGCATTTTGGGCAAAATATGATTAGGACAGGGTTTTCCTCTTCCTGCTTTCTCTTAATCTTCAAAGTGTCTAATTGAGAGCCAATTGTTCCTAAAATATCTGTTTTAAAATTTTCCAAAAGGTTTCCCAATTCGACTCTAGTAACTCCACCAGATGTGGGTGCTTTGGTATTTTTATTGACCGGTTCTCTCACACTTTTTGCAGTTTTCCCCTTACTTCTTGAGTAAGTTCTACAAAGTTCACTGATTGCTTCAATTTTTTTTTGATAAATGTCTCCTGAAGCCATTAAATTGAGAGTATCAATATATTCCTCTAAAAATCCTTTTAAGAAAAGAGTCTTGATTGCTTCATCCTGGAGATCATTATATTTAGATTTTTGAAGGGTATAGGTAAACCTTTCTAAAAAATCCTCAAGGATTTCTTCATCTTGTTGTTGCATTTGAAGATGTCATTCCGAGAATCCTTGGATCTGCAATAGTCCTGGTACTTCTTTAAAAATTTTGCCTTCATATCTTCCCAAGATCTAATGTTGTATTCTCCTAAACTCATGAACCAACGTAATGTAGAATCTTTCAGGGTGGCAGGACATAATTTCAACTTATGTGCATCCTGGAGATAGCTATAACTCCTGCACAGGATGTCGAACTCAAAAAGAAAGACATCTGGGTCTTCACTATTTTTCCCATGAAAGGTTGATAGTGCTAAAAGTGGGATATTTTTCATATTGACATTCTGGACTAAATCCAAAATAGGAAACCCAAAGGTGGTTTTTGGTGTTAACTCATTCTCTGCTTGTTCTTCTCCTTCATTTTCAATATGAAGTTCCCCATGTAAGTCTCTCCCTCCATTTTCAATATGAAGTTCCCCATGTAAGTCTCTCCCTCTTTCTCCCATGTTAAAAGGATTACCAAGAATTGTATATGCAGTCTGATCTTTCTTTGGTAAGGGTGTGAAATCCCACCTCTCTGGATTCTTTTTGTCAGAATTGTTATCTCCTATTGGTTCTTTTGAGGATCCTATGGCCTTTGATTCCACAGTTGCAGTTGTTATCTGTGAAACTATAGAGTCAGGGTTTCCGAGAATAGCTTGTATTTTCTCTGGATCAACTGTGTCATCCAGGGCAGGATCACCAAGATTTTGAATTTGTTGATGTATGGTATTTCCTGGTTCTAGGTTTTGTTCTATGGTTTCCTCAGCCAGAATTCCAGTCTCAGTTTCTATCACTTTTTGGGTGGACGTTTATCCTTTTTGTTGTTTTATATTTCCCCTAAATCTACCTCTATGATCTCTATTTCTCATGAAGTCATACTAAATGAAAGAAAAAGAAACTAAGATTGAGCTTCAGAGTACCTGTGATAACTGATATGTTGGTTCTCACCCCTTTGTTTCCACAGCTCCTCTTATCATCAACCTACTAACATACCACACCAAACTAAGTGCATTCTAAAAATAATCAAGACAATTATCTAACTTACCTTTTAAATAGCTCCCCGACAACGGCACCAAAAATGTCAGGCTGCTATATTAAATATTTTAATGACCTGAAAACACTGAATTGTCAAACTAGGGTAAGTGAACTTAGAGCTGCTACACTGTATGTGTGGGTAAGATTCTAATTCCTATCTAAAGGCTATTCTTAGAAGAAAACACAAACTCACTCTTAGAAACTGAATCCTAATGATTATCTTGAAACTTATCATCTTCTGTTTAATTCATCAAAAGAGAACAATTCTGTGCTTAAGTGCAGGTACTTCTATTTCTATTCTAATGTGATTTCACAAGACTATCTACCACTATCTTTAATCATCTAATCACCACTATTTCTATCTAAGCCATGACAGAAAGATTATTTCCTAAAATCCTTTTAATCTATACATCAAAAATAAGTCTGAATCTATCTGCAGGAAAAATAAAGAAATATCCTATTTACCCTACTGGTACTGGAAGATTCCTCTAATTCAATTGCAACCTAACTATCCTAACAGAGCAGAGTAAACTAACTATCCTAATCAAAGCAAAGTAAATTCAAACTCGCATTCTCTTTAATTCACATTCATATTGAAAACTGGAAACAGAGCAAATCTAGTTCATGCTTTAAATTCTACAGGAATCAACCATGCTTTCAACATTCATCAACGTAGAAGATATTAATATGCTGGAAACAATACAGTTGGAAGAATGGCTAAGCAAGAATCTGAACAAGTTAATTCCCAAACTCAAATAAGCTAACATGCATGCAAATCCTAAGATACTGAAATAAACTAACTCTAATATAGAGAAAAGCAGTGACTTGAACCTGTTGGCGGGCCCAACCAAGAGGTACAATCGCCGAAAAGGAAAACCAGAACTACTCAGATCATTCTACGCAAACACTGTTCATGCTTCACGCTCCATTTACTCAGAAAAATAACTCAAGTCATATAACAACGAAGTAACATAACGCATAAGCAGATTGTATTAGTAGAAATGGATATCTCATAGCATAACATAACCCAATGTTTCTTAGGAGCGATCATCTGTTTATATAAATCCTCCTCCAAAATAGTTTAAAACAGAAATGAATTAATCTAAACGGATCCCAGATCCGAAAATAACTCAAAATCAGTTAAAACAGTCTTCACATCTTCATGACACGCAGTGTCAAGAAGTGTGGATCATAAAGCATTAACAACTCAGTTCTATAATCTCGCCTTGAATCAACATATTGAGTTATGACTCAATCTATCATGTAAATTGCACTGTCTACCACTCTGGCCATATCGTGCGGATCTTTAGCAGCTTCGTTGGTATCTCCACTGGGTGTGAGCTGGTACCTGGCACTAGTAAGTTCTGTTTCAAAAGGAATAGTACCTAACTCATGCCACATTAGTATCAACATTAATTTAAAGCATCAAAATACATAAAAATAACTTGAATCGTAAGAATACCTTGAATAGCCCCATTTAGTTGTAAAAGGATGTCAAATGTGTCATAACAAGACCAGAAGGGAGTGGTACTAGGTATGGAAATGGAGGTCTTTTTGATATGATGTAGGAAAAAACATAGTCAAAACTGGAGACTAACAGTCATTGATATGAGTTAAGCTGTGAGATGTTGTCCCTTCATGACACAACAACCTACTATTCATATATGGTATTGTTCTTCTTGCACCCACACAACAAACTTGTTAGCAAATTCACATGAAGGGAAGTTTTTTTTAAAAGAGGGCAAAGTATTACAATGCAAAGGAACCTAGTCTGAAACAATACATGCATAAAATATTCGTTAAGACTTAGCTAACGAAGAATGGCATTTTAATAAAAAAATTCTTAATTGTGATATGCATATCATGGAAGTTTTGGTGGTGCGTTCATGGAAAGTGGTAATACATGGGTTATGCATTGATTGATGCAATCGGTACCGATATGCATATGTTATAATCCTTAGTGGCTTATGGAAGCAATGGCTTTGAATTTTTTTATGGACTATGCTATGGTTAATGAATTGATATTCTTGATGCATTGGTTGATCAATGGTGTTAATGAAGGCTTGTTGGCATGTACTATGGAGTAAATGTGAGATAGATGGAAGCGACGCGCATTTACTGCATGTCACCTTTACCCTTCCAGTTGGCCATTACCCTAATCGAACTGTTGTTTGATCTGGATATTGTGATTGCACTCCAGATTTTGGATAGATTGAAACCACTCGACCACCTCTCATCTTAAGGTCTTCAATTAACAGGGATGTCTCTTTTGGCCATTCCTGACTTCACTCTGGTTATGAAATATTTTTGGCTCGGTTGTATGGGTTTGTGTTGTCCTGAGTATTACAACTGTGTGGTTTCGACTTGAATGGAAAATTGATGGTTCTATGTATAGTTGTTGTAGGTTCATTAAATTTGGCGGTCTCCTGGGTGATATCTTTTGTTACCACTACGTTCTGTTAAAGGTGTTTCCTTTAAAAAGATGAATAGTTGATTATCTTCATGGTTCCTGGGTTTAACTAGAACCCTGTCCAAATCTATTAAGGAAATGATTCCCATCCAAAAGCATTGTGTTCCTCCCTGAGCACTTGTCTTTAGCCTAAATATACACCATAGTCAGCGCCCCCCCTCCTTCCTGCGATGGCTATTGTAGAAACCCATAAACCCTCTAGACCGAAGCTGCATAAGGAGTCTGTTGGGCATGTTTAGTTTATCATGGCCTTTTACTTCAAATACATGCTCAACTGTGTTTCATATAGCAGTCATGTTAGTATGGTGTTGAACACTACCTCTGTGGTAATGGCATGAGCCCCGCATTGCCAATTTCACTTCTAAGAGTCACAATCGCCATCCTGTAGTCAAGGAATCAGTTTTTTTTTATTATGAAAGGGCCTCTGTCATTTCCATTTTGGCTCGTGGGTATACACCATTATCATGATCGTTGGCCTATTGTTTCCCTTACCATAGTGCCAAATTTTTGGTTATTATATGGCCGTTAGAGTGGTGCTCATGATGTTCTAATAATGGTTGGGTTTGGTGTTGTTCACACATCTCGCGTCCTGTAGATGATGTTTTGAGAATTAGAAGATTGGATTGGATATGTTTACTACATTTTTTTGTCATTGGTAGAACACACTTGAATGTGTGTAGCCTGGTCACCCACATGTGGCTTAATAAATGGCCCAGAATGTATTTTTGAGCTATACCGTGGTTATATATTGCCATGTGGTTATGGGAATTATGACACCGTGGAATCCTCTCAGTTGTGCACCACGTATAATATAGATGACTTGTTTGTATGCCCAATGATACTCTCAATTTTTAAGTGTGTTATATTTTTGCAAATTGATCATTGCTAATGGCAGTCGTGTGGAATGTTTGGCTTGGGTTTAAGTCGCACTGAGATATTTGTTTCATAGTGGCATGGTTACATGGTTTTAGAAATTTACTTCTACATAGCCTGTGTCTGAATGTTGATTGTAGGTTATCGTCAATTGCTTTTCAGGCGTGACATGTGAGGTCTTGATCATTTCAATTTTTCCACTGCATATATATGTATGGGGATGAATATTATTACAGAGCTTGATTGGCTCTATTACAGAAATGGAAACTTCATTGTTATTTTTGGAAACACTACTTGGAAATATAGATGTGGGTATGGAAATTGTATGGCGGTGATGGATGTTAAAAGCTACAGATTGGGAATGAGTGTTTTTGTTCACTATTATAAAATGTAGAACGTACAATTAAGAGGGACAAAACCTCTTGCAAAGAGTGTGGAATACTTTTTTTGTAATGGAACTGTGTTGGATATTAATGGGCATTGAAATTAGGAAAATGTACAGAAACTATTACTCAGTCATCCGATTGTTGGTTGATGCATATTTTCCTTATTACAAATATGTTATGGATTGCTTGATTAATCTCATGAAAAATAAACATTTTATTTCCCCCTCATTATCTCATTTTTCACTAATTATAAACCCCTCACATATCCCATATTCATTTTCTTCACCCCTTGTTCTGATATTGATCACAACTAAGGAAGATTTTGTTTTAGATTGGATAAAAGTGGCAGAATTATGTGTGAATTGTAGTAAGGTTTATTGGTTTGTTTACAGTTGATTGTTGTTATCATTGAGTAGTGACCATATCCATTCTCTTTAATTGTATCATATTTTTGCTAATTACAAACCCCTCATGTATCCCTAAACATTTTTTCCACCCCCATGCTCATTGATTAACGTTAAAACAATTTGTGTGGATTGGATTGCATGAACCTGATACATTTTGAGCCAAATCTATATGATATTTTAAGAGTTGTCCTGCATGGCTATTCAAAGAGACTATTTTTAAATCAATTACACACGCAGGATTCCTCGGTTGGATTGGGTAGGTAGTAGCTCTACCTAGGCCTAGAAGGTCTCCTTTCCAAGTCCCGCAATGAAAGGATGACTTTAGGAATTTTGGACAAGATGTTTTATTTTGAATATATGGGGTATTATTTTTGAAATAATTTGAATTTTCATGAGTTGAAATTGCCAAAAGTATATATGTTGATGGGAGGCACAAGGAAGTGTGTTTGCTTAACTAATGGATTATGTTATGATGGTAGGATAGTTATGAACTAAAGGGAGTCACAAGGGGTCCCACCTACTATTTATTATTTAATGATGATCCTTATTATAATTACTATTGGTCCCATTAACTAACTAAAGTTAGTTAAGGCCTTATGCTAACTTAACTAATAAGTTAGTTCAACTACTCTAACCAATTCTAAATTGTGAAAGGCTGAACTAAGGAGAGGAACAAAGGAGGATAGAAGCACAAAGCATGCTAAGGTTTTCTCTTTGAGTTATGTTGAGATAGTTCAGTTTTCATTCATTCATATATTCATCATAGCCTAATTCTCTTTTGTAATAGTAGGGTATTATTGTAGAAAACAACATTCAGGCCCTAATCAAATCATTTAGACACTTGTTCTATTAGAGGTCCATTTGTATATTCCATCGGGGATTTCTATGTTTGACTTTGGTCCAAGATATCTGTCTGAAGTTTTGTAAAGACAATGAATCTTTGGTGAATTGGAATGAAATAAAGGATTTATTTATGTCTCATCTACATTGATTATGATCTTTGTGTCCTTACTTCTGTTCTTACATTTATTTCAGCAACTGATATTTTCAGAAAAATACATAAAAAGTGAATTTCCAGCAAGCTTTTTGTTGATAAAAGACTAGCCTAAGAACTTGTAATTAATACTTGTGTGTTAGGATATATATTTTTGTTGGCTATAAACATAGGGTGATATTCCCGTCTACTTTACTTTAGCCAAGTAAAGTCTGAAAATGCTTGAGTAAGATCAATTCCTATCTTGTCCTCAACAATAAGGAAGCTTAATAAAAAGAAAGCTAAGTTGGGAAAGCTACAAGAAGTTATAGAGAACAGATCGAAGAATTTGCAGAATGGAACCTTGCAAGAGGCAAGTTCACAGGATTTGAATCTCGCTGGACCAAAAGGACTGCACAGAATGGGATTGAGAAAGTATATGACCGTTGGAGGCACCCCGACCGTTAGAATGGCGCTCCAGAATGGTTAGAAAATGCATTTATGGGCTGATGGAATGCTTTTGGATGTTGAGATGAGGCCATAAAGGACATATTTACATTGATGGAAGAATTTCCTAGTCATTAGAAGATCTGTTACGGTACCCCAATTATTTAAGTCATCGGTCGTTGTGTCGAGACCACTTTTTGCCACCCGTGATTAACTGATCCAAGAAGATAATTGTCTATGTGTCAAGTTGTGCTATCTAAAAATAGACCCCGCCTGTCTATGTCTACCCCGCCTCTCCGTTCGTCTACCCCGACCTATTTTTTTTTAAGTTAGAATGCTGGGAGAACCTAGTGAATTAGAAAAGTTTGTTGAGGATTTCCTCTAGAAGCTAATGGCCAACATACCAATATCTAAAGGTTTATAGGCATTGTCAACTACGGGACTGCAGGCTTCCCCTTCGAATGGACATTGTTCTGGTTGTGTCAACCCCGTGACTAAGAAACGAAGTAAGCACCACGGTGATCTAGCTAATGTGAAGCAAATCTCGTCGATCCTACTAGAGTATATCCCACCTTTGGCTGGAATTATTAACCATGACAACATCTCATGATATTATGAGTACGCTGTGTTCAATGTGTACATTCCGAAAGGAATACGCGTAGTTGAGATTCAGTTAGAACAGATCCCGCTATTGAAGAACAACGACCTCAACTTGAGAGACCATAAGAACTACTCCATGTTGGCACTGCATATCTATCTCATCAAGTCAATTGGGAAGAAGCCTCGCCTTGTCTCACAACCATGGATTAAGGGGTTGGTGCAATCCACCATGTTGAATGTGATGAAGATCAACCATTTTGGCCACCACGAGGAGTTTAACGCTTATCATGGAGGATACATGTGGCTCAACAGAAGGATTACTATGGATTCGACGTTGATCCACCAGATCATAGGCTTAAGTGTGAAGGGACCTTACCCTCAATAGTTTTATCTAGGGAAAAGCCTCAGATCGTTCCCTGGCACAACACATCAAGGAAGCTTATGGAGAAGTAGAGAAAGCAAAGCGATGTTACAAGGTATCCTCTATACAAGATGGTGCAATGTGCCTCATTTTCCTACTCATAACTTGCAAGATCGTAAGGAATAATAGCCCCACAAAGGACATCGGGTTCGTGGTGGACCTCGCAGGAAAATGTGTGGAGGGCATGGATATGAACTGGGTGAACTACCTCATCAATGAGATGGAGAAGGATTGTCATGAAGCCCGGGATTTGGGATATGAATTCCATTACAACTGGCTAATCATTTTGATCATATACCAACGACATGACAAAGTAGTTCTAGTCCAATGCAGTGTTTCATGCATACTATCGTCAATTAAAGGTTGCCATTGAATCATTTTTGCACATGACATAGCGCACCCTGCACCAGTAACAACCAATAGAAGAGTTTCATGCAGATCTACATTTCATATACATCATTGTGCATCGAGACGCGAAAGAAGAAGAGTTACAGTTGTACTACAAGATAACAAATGAAGACATGGAGAATATTACAAAGGAGTGGTCGGAGGAATTTCTTGCACCTATCATTGATGCATAAATATATGACACTGACACCATAGGAATCCCCATAGTCACTCGAGTCGAGCATGTCGGACAGTCCAGTGGGACAAAGAAGAAGAAAAAGCAGGAGGAATTCCAGGATATAGAGAGCGATGAGGAGGACAACACTTCTAAAGATAATGGGTCTGATTTTCCAGGAGGAGGAGATAATGAAGCAGAAGGACAGGGAGGAGGCAATGAAGGAGAAGAAGGACAAGGAGAAGGCAAATCTACCACCCCTCCAGTTGAGGATGCCTCTGTTGGGAAAGTAACACTCCATAAGTGGAAGGGTTCTCTAAAGATACCTTCAGCCAGGAAGAATACGCGCACCCATAAGCCCTAGTTGGAGGCCATGCTCACAGAGGAAGACATCATTCTGGTCTGCAGAGCTATGGAGGATGATTATGAGGACATCTTGCAGAGATATGAATAGAAGCAGGAGGAGGTATATGGAAGGATCGAGAAGGAATTGAAGGAATTACATCAAGTTGTTTGTTTGGTCTGCGCAGTACCTACTGTGCCTTCCTCGTCACATATTGTAGAATTGGGGCATGAACCAACCCAATTGACAAGACTGGCAGATGAAACAGAAGAATGACTTCAAAGAGTCTAGGAAGAGAAGGAGAAGGCTACAAAATCCTTGAAACAGGAGAAATATGGAGTCCTAGCGCAATTACGAGCAACACATGACAAGGCAGCCCCCCAGGAAAGTGAGAAAGTAGAGCATCAGGCGAAGCTCCAGGAGGAAACATCCCAGCTATAAAGAGAAAAGGAGCAGTTTCTAGTAGATCAGACCATGGTCAAAGAAGCGATGAGTAAAGAATGTCACTCTATACCAGGCTTGGTATAGGAGGACCAGGATTTGGTGGAATTTCAAGTAGTGAAGCTCGTTGAGACCCTCTAGCAGCTTCAAGTTAGGATAACAAATTTGAAGGCCCAAACAGGACCGAGCACCCCATAGGAGGTGCGTCACCAAAGGGAGGAGACCACTAAGAACACACTAATAAGGATAAGAACCATTTCCTTAGAATGAAAACAACTGAGTTATAGAATCTCACAAACATATGAACACCTCAACGAGGATCCAGAGCTAAGAAACCTGGAAGTGCAGTTACAAGTGGTGCAACAGTAGGCATTTTCCGTGTAGGCACAGATGAATCTGCTCACTACGGTAGAAATAATGAAAGATCCCAGGAGCATCACGTAGTACAACAACATATCACTTCCCTCCATGGAAAGGTAATGGAAGTCATGCAGAAGATGCAACCTATGCAGGATGAACCCTGCAAGGTGTTCGAAGAGATTGATAGTAGGGCTCACAATTGGACCAAGTGGTTGCATCAGTAGAACAACATGTGGAATGGCCTATTATAGAGCATATGATCCAAGAGCTCACTGAGAAGGAGGCTCAAGCGAAGCAGCAAGTCGAGGTAGCTCAAGGCATTTGAAGTAGGATTTTCCAAACCTGAGTAGCTCGGGAGGAGTTACAGGTGAGTATTGGGGACCTGTTTTCCCTCGACCAAGTTTGGAGGAAACATTGGTTAGAGTTGGCCCACTTTTGGACTTCGACACGATGGTCAAATATGGAGTGCCCAAGTAGATCTGAGATCGTGGATCTCACTTATTTTGTGGGCTATGTGGACCTAGTAAGGGGTTCTTTAGGGTTTTTATAATGGGTTATGGGATGTCGGCCCATGGAGTTTTCCCATGTTTAGGCCTTATTGTAAGGATTTGTAAAAGTATAAATAAAGATGACTATATTGTAAAAGATGGGTTGGAGTTGGATAAGTGCAATTAGTTCAAGTGGCTTCGTGTGATGCAGGAGCATCGCTCACTCATCAAGTGAGCCAGCACGTGGAGCAGGAAAGACAACTGGACAGCGCCAGCACCAAATTTTGAAACACCTTGATGTGGTTGCGCAAGCATTAAAGAGTTAATGTAAGGAAGCGCACTTGTATTGTATTGTAGATAGGAAGGCATTTATTAGTTTTAATGTTGTTAGATAGGAATTGATTGTAGATTTGATAGCTTCAGATCTCGAGAGGGAAAACGGAATATAGGCACCCTCCTTTGTACATTGTAATTCATTCAGAACATTGAGGATAGAAACAGAAGCAAGAAAGAGCAGAGCAGAGAACTTGTGTAGAACACCCATGTACAGATTGGATTAATAGAAGAGTCTTTGATTCAACTTCATGGTTTGTGTTATGTCTCTGTGTTGATATTATGCTCATGTATACTTTTTCTTTCTGTCTTGCGTTTTCTTTGATATGATGTGTGTGAGATTTCATAGTTGATTTGAGGTCTATGAGAAAGAGGAGAGAATGAGTTTCAATTGTTTCTCTAGTTGAGCCAAGAGATTCCTGCATAGAGTGCAGTTGAATTCCTCCGCATAGAGTGCGTTGAGGGGGCTCAGTAGTTAAGCTCTCATTCTCGTTCATCCAGAAGTTGATTTGGGTGGAGTAAGCCGTGCAGGTGAAGTGCTGGCCAAGGTTGAAGTTTCAGCAGTTTGTCTGAGCAAAGGAAGACATGGTTCATTGTGGCTGTGAGTGCACAGAATCTGAAGGATCCAACACTTTGAGAGTTGTTGGAGGTCCATTGTGAAAATCGCTGGTGAAATCTCTGAAGGAGTCAGAGGGACCAAGCTCAGGAGGGATATTTCCTCTATAAATACTGTGGGAACGGATCCAGGTGAGGCTTGAACAGGGAGGAGCTGTAGAGCGGACAAAATCCTCGAGGAGGAGAATCAACGGACCGGATCAGTGGAGGAGAATCACGAGATCCCGCTGACCGTCAGATCTGAGAAAAGTAGTGAGGAATTTAACCCTTGAGCACAGGAAGACCCCATAGCCATCGCTAGCGGCATATCGGGGTTTGCGAGCACGAGAGTTTTGAACTCATTGAATTCGCGATTACCGATTTCCCGAATTAACGGGATCCGTCGATTTGAGCAGGGACAGGTGTCGTGAGATCCCGGGGAGTCGGGATTTGGCACTTCGTCGTTTTCAAAGTCGAAAGAACCATGGACGATTAGAGAAACCCTGAATTGCGAAGGGTCCCACTGTCATAGTGTGGAATTTGACACGTGGAATCGGATTTTGGGGATCAGGACTTGGTAGGTCCTGTGAAACGGTGCCGCAGAAATCGTGAACTCCCGATCGACGATTTTTCAAGGTCACAGGTGCATGGGGTCCAAGTGACAGCAGCAAGGACACGTGCCATCGGAATTTGGGGTTCAGGGTTTGGTGTTGCAAGAAAAACGTGACATCACAATTATCGATTTCCCGATAGGGAAATCCCCGACATACGAAGTGTTGACCCTTTGACCATTGGATTTCGGGGAAGTGAAAGATCCGATAGTGTGAGTGTTGAATTCGCGAACCCGTGAGTTTCGATTTCCCGATAAGTGAGGGGAAGATCGAAGAAGGAGTACTGTGGGTAGGAGAACTCCTGAGAGGAGTTGGAAGAGTTCTTTGGCCGAGTTTTAGAGAAGGTCCTGGTGGAAGCGGCTCCTGCCGAGAGCGGTCGACATCATCGTGCAAGGGAATGTATGTGTGTTAAGGATTTGTTATTGATAGAGAGTTGGCTCTGTGCCTTGACCTAGTTTTGGAAGGAGGATCTGGTGCTCAGTGCGCATATCTCTTGTCTAGTGCGAAGCTCGACTCTGTGGCTTAGTTCATAGGACTAACTGAATGTAAGAGTTTGACGAATAATAAAGAGGCGAAGCGGTTGGTGGACGTAGCCCAACACTGGGGTGAACCATGTATATCTGGTGTCTTATGGTTTTCTTTGTGCAATGTTATATCTGTTATGTTTTTCTTAGTTCTTAGATTATATGTGTAATGAATATGTATGTGTTTCTTAAATGCATTGCTTATGTTAGAATGCTATATCTGATTCAGAGTGCTAAGTGCTAAGTGGTTGAAGTGATTAATGTTTATTGTTATTGTGCTAGATATATCTTATATATGTTCTGTGATGTTCATAAGGTGAATAAACTAATGCATGTCACTTCCTAGCTTTATAATAATACTCAATGAAGTGTCATTATCACAAATATGTGTCCTAGCTTGGTTGTAGACACTTGCATCCTATAACCCCCTCTGCTTCTACCTTGGGTGAGACCTCACTTTCTTTGCAGGTGTTGCCGAAAGGGCCGGTAGTTGGGGTTTTGTTGGTGCATTGTTAAGCGTTGAACCCTGGGTCTGCCCCTATCCCAACAGAATATGAAATTCAATATGAAATAAATCAAGACCAAGAAAAAGAAGTGTCTATAGAATAATATGGGACAATATCAAATTTTGATGAAGTCATAATTTTTTAACCAAAGAAATAAAATACAAAAAGGAGTTTAACTTGGGTTCTACTAAATTGAAGGATTATGCCAAGAATTTTTAAAAAATAACAGGAGAAGAGACCTTGTCAGGAAGAGATACCCTTTCAGAGACAAAGGGGGAGAGTAGTCAAAGATAGATGTTGATCATAAGGGGAGAAACCCTTTGCCATTGATTTCAAAGGGGGAGAGTAACTTCATAGGAGGCAACATCATCACAAGGGAAGTTTTTGTATGAAGTTAGTGTGTTGCGCTCAATGACAAAGGGGGATATTGTTGGACATGTTGTCATTGATGTCAACATTCGATGTCATTATGATGTGATGAAAAGTTGTTATGATGAATTTTCATTTTTGATTTATCATAGATGAAATTTTCATTGATGTCAACAGTATAACAATTAGCAGAGAATGTTAAAAATTATGCAGAGATCAAAGCTCAGAAGGAAAAGTGCACAGTTAGCAGAGACTGTCAAATAGTATGTAGAGATCAAAGCTCATAAGGAAAAGCACATTGAAAGTATGAAAATAATGAAAATGTCAGATAATATGCAGAGATCAAATCTTAGGAGAGGAAGCGCATTAGATCACACAAGAGATGAAGCATAGGTATAAACCCAAAAATCTCACAAGAGATGATGCATAGGAGGCTTAGAATAAATGATGCACAAAAGTCATCCATTATCATTACGGGACAAACTAGGACCGTCAGATCTAGGAGTTACAAGAGAAGGATCGTTGGAGGATTGTTCAACAATCATATCAAGTTGTGGCCATCGGATATGCAAGCGCTAGATCAAGGGTAAGGATTGATTAAGGAGAGAGAAGGGAGAATTAAACAACGTGTTAATTCCAATTCTGCAATTCGTCTAGACCATCAATCGTTACCTGCCAAATAGATATATAGTTGGCATCGGTTCCACTACCAAGAAGCAATTTCCATTGCGGAGCCCAACGATAGTTTTAGACATCGTGCTAGTTTGGACCCTGCAATCACCCCTGATCATTGATCTACTCTGGGTGCATTCTCTACCATTGGCTTAAGTTGAGTGGAAGGTTAGGATAAGCAAGAAAAAATGGCTCAGATCCCGAATACTGAATTCTCGATAGCTGTTGGATTGAGTTAATATTTTTTGGGTTAAAGAAGCACCATCAGATCTGAAGTAGGAGCTTCAGAATGTTTCTCAGTTGTTAGATCAAGATTCTATCTAGAGTTAAGTATTAGTCATTGATCTGGAATAGAAAATGGGAACCATTAGATCAACAGTGGTCAACTTTGGCATTGACCACTTTGGAAAAAAAGGGTTGAGGATAAGTAAGATTACCCGAAGGCCAAAGTCCCGAAGTGTACATTAATCATCCGATCCGAGGAACACTTTGGATAAAATACCGACCATTGGATCAAGTAAAGTGGAAGGACAATGTAATCCATAAATGTTTCGAAGAGAACATGAGTCATTTGATCTGAGAAATATTTCGGGAGTGATATTGATCGTCCGATTGAAGAAATTAAACACAATAAATTAGAGGCAAGAACAACAACATGGTGGAAAAGGCATAATAGCCAACACATTCTTATTCACTCCAATGTTACATATTTATAGTACAATGGGTGATGCCACCTCATAGAGAGATTTGCTCTAGATCCTAAAATCATGCATTATGACTAGGCTAGGCAATCTTAACTAACTCATTAGTCATTACTTGAGGATATATTACTAATATCCTAAATGAATAATACAAATATAGGTGACATTTTAGACTTAGTGATTGGTAAAGGTAAGCCATAGGCTAACAATCCCCCCCTCAATCACAAGTCCGATCAATAATACCAGCAATAAAGCATAAACTGGTATCAATTCCATGTCTTCATACTAAAACTCTTGAGCTGAATCGCAATGAAGAACTGCCTGAAAAACTGCCAAATCTAGATGCTAAGAAATCTGGAAAACCTCACTGTGTAATCATGTGAGCCAGAATGCCAACAAATTTATTCACTGATATGAACTCCAATATGATGAGAGCGAACAAAGAGAAGTGAATCAACTGCAAGTCTACCACATCCTTGAAAATGCCTGACAACTCAATCAATGCCAAGCTGCAATACATAAGAATCCATCTTTCATCTGCTAGGTCCAATGACCATCTAGGTGAACCAAATGTTCACATCATTGTCTCAAAAAACAACATCCCCGTGTATGATTCAATATAGAACCATCATTCTGCCAAAGTCTGGCAGTTGCCCATCTAACAAATTTGATACCCATCTGGCATATTTGTTGTTGAAACTTTTAGTATGACAACCATCTGCAATTTCATCATAAATTCTATCATTAATTTCCCCCCTTTGTCAACTGAAAGGAGAGACCCATGTGGTTTCACTAACCATCTTCCCTGGATTTTTGAACTCCCCCCCTTAAGGTGCATAAGGGTTTCACTTTTACTCCATTTTTATTGTTATTTTTATTTGTGTACAACTCAAAGTGGGCATATGGAATTAACCACATGTTATCTCATCCTGTGAGGGCCATTCTCGAAAGCTACGCCATAAGGGGACCACTTTGGAGTTATATACATATTTCTTTATTTTCTTCAAAACACGTCTTTACTCGAGATTGTATTCTTCGGTAAGACTTATATAATTGCTTGGCAGTTAATG